>JASDQU010244046.1:11643-22020 GCA_032191745.1 Picea mariana | reverse complement strand
AATATTGTTTGCATCTTTTGAATGGTATGTTACAATTTGCTTATATTTCTTTGTTATGCATTTGTTTCAATGCTATGTGTATGATTTTGATTTCATGTTGAATAAATGAAGTCTGTGAGAGTAGAAGTATAAGTTTCAATTGTTTCTCTTCCTGAGAATTCCTGCAAGTAGTGTAGTGAAAGGTCCGCATAGAGTGTGTGACAGAGTTCTGATTTTTATCTCAGAAATCTCAGGAGGGGTAATGTTGGCTTATATCAGCAGAGGTGTGGCTGAGGCACAGATTCGTGCAAGGAATGCGTAGGCTGAGGGAGGAATTTAAATTCTTCAATCCCATAGAGTGGTTGGAGAATATCTATTGCGAGGAGCGCACAGAGTTAACATCATTGATAACTGGAGGTTATCGTAGAGTCGTGCTAAGTGTGTGCACAAGGATTCTTTGAATTTGGAAGCTAACAAAGAAACCTAATCTCAAGAGGGTTAGAGCCTTCGAATAGCTCGAAGGGAGGCAATGATCAAAGTCGCGCAAAGTTGTAAGTGAAGACGGGTTGACGTCTGGAAGAATTATTGGAGGTTCATTTGAACTCGAAGGAACGGTGGAGAACTTCCAAGGGAGAGTGCTGAAATCACAAGAGCAGTCAGATCGTGATAATTTGTGAGGAGGTTAAGAGAAGTTTCATCCGGTGTGTAATACTCACAGGATATCTGAGTCGTCAATTAATGTGCTCTATGAACTGTTGATCAAGGCACGTACGGTTCGGGAAATTTGTCACCGGAGGAAAGGTGCCACATCATTTTCGAATCCCTGAAAAGGAGAATGTTGACAAGCATCCAGGGTCATAGGTTTGTGGTAGATCTGGACCGTTGGATCTGGGTCATCGACTTTCAAGAGTCACAGTTTTGAAAGGAAAGGAGAAGCATTGTTCGTAGATTTCCTGAATTGCGAAATCTTGGGAGAAAATTAAAGGTTGGGACTTAGTTCTTAGCGGAGGGTCACATCAACTGTGTTGAATGCGGGGATAGCCTTTTCTAGGCCCTAATCAGGTTTCGAGGTTTTGAAGTTGGAGGTTTTGAGTTGCTTCACATCAACATCCCTAAAACTGCAAAGTGCGAAGTGTCGATAGAGTTGGGCTCGCAGTCATATCGTGCGGTCTTATTGGGAGAGGACCCATGCCTAGCACCTCTTCGTGCAGACAAGGTTCTGTTGAAGGCCCATGGGTTATTTGTTGTGAGGGTTCCAGAAAGGACCTGAGAGTCACTTCGGCTCAAGGAGAACATGAGATCCGTGACCGGGAGGTCATCCAGACCCTTGGGGTAGGGGGTCTACGTCACCATGTTGTAGGAAACACACAGACCAATGCATAACACAAAGAAGTATTTTTGTGACTGCACGTATCCAATTACTCATGATCAAAACATAAAACAATGTTGAGTTATCAATCCAACTGTTATAACAAAAGGATTCAGTGACTGTATGCCCATTTACCACTTCTCAAATCAACCAATTAAACCATGTTGAGCTATTGATTCAACTGTCATAATAAATAATGCAGTGACTATATACCAATAATCAAAACCACTGTCAATGTTATTCCACCAACTCATGACAGTCACAAAATACCTGACAGGGTGTAACTAGTTCAGTTGATCAAAATCGAGCTCTGAATAATCAAGGGTTCACTCAGTGGAACCAACACAGTGAGACTGGAGGCCAACCTTGTCGACAGTAGGTGAGAATCATTTGAGACAAGAAAGGTGGAACTATACACATTATAACCCTTAACTCATATGCTAGGGTGAAATTTCGACCCCAGGTACGAGAGACTATGAACATAGGAGTAGAGGTTCCTTACTGTCTAGTAAAAAACACCGAGAACACGTAGGGAATAACCCCCGTGATTTTCCCCAAAAGCCAAATAATGCTGATATAAATGAAAATCTCAGGTAATATAAATCAACCCTAAAGCAAGCCTCTTGGCATAATAGCCACCATAACCAACTGTGCATACACCAATAACATAAAATGAACCCACGACCAGGTGGAGAACGATATGCAGTGCCCCAAAGGTGGTTAAAAAATTACACAGCAACCCSATAACAACAAATACAATCGGGTGTGGTTACAAAGACTRTGARGGGAYGACCARCAAKTCYAGAAGGAATRAAACCCTCCAACAAAAACCCATAGAGACAACAGATAKCCTTYATGGCTTCCACCACACATGACAGTTAATGAAATCGTGACTTCAACCATCAAATTTTCCATTTGCAATGAATAACACACAAACAACCATCCCAGAGAAACACCACGAGTTTACATAGTTGCTAGCCTCAAGAAAAAAAATGACCAATACATCATCGAGACAATATTTATTTCATAAATATAGAGAGTTTATGGATGGGTGAAAACAAACATACCTGTAACCAAATGGCTTTAAAAATGCAAGCTTGGTCCAGTATTTTCTTCCTCTCATGAATATCGGAGCTTAACCACAACAAAAATCAAATGAAAAATAACAAAGCTAGGGTGACGACCAGTGGGAGAGGTATGGAGTGACGTGCATTTAATGCACATTGCTTCCATCCTCCCTTCATTCAATTACATAGTACATGACAACAACCAACCATTAATCCATTCAATTAATCCATGCATCAAAACTAACATGCATTTCTTGCCAAATGCGCAACCCGATATCATATTAACCATTGCCAAAACATACCATAACATATATCAAGTGCACCAAGGATAACTCAATAATAATCGTATAACCACTAAAATTTCTATTTAGGACTAACAATAATCCTTTTAATTTCATTTTCACATAGCATAACATAGAATAGCATAGTTTCCTTTCTTAGATTTATTCCATATTTCTTTTATCTCTTGTTCTGACTAACATGTGTCTTGTGCAGGTGTAACATGTAATAAATCATTGTGCCAATAGAATTGTAATAATAATGAATACAATCCATTCATACATGGAATTTGGAACTTAGAGTAATGAAACCCACACATAACATGCATTATCCATCTGCCATTATGTCGCAAATAAAACTAATATTTCACCATCAATCATGTAGAACCTTGTAAGCATCATTGAACAACAACATAAAATGTGTAACAAGACTATCTTTGATCCTCCAATATACAAGGGGGTCCTACATACTAGTATTATATAAATCATTATCTTATAAATAATAGGCTTTTAGCACTACTTTGTAGGAGAAATCCTCGTGATTTTTATCGTCAATAGTTACGAAATTTCATTTATGGTGTTAATCCAACTCGTTGAAGGATGACTCCATTCAATTTCATTTGTTTGAAAAATGGTATATCGAACTCTATATCTTGAAGTATGCTTACTTTAATGACCTAGCTATGGTTTTAGTAAACCATTTCCAGTTACCGGTAAGATACTATGTCGACACTGATTTTCTGGTCAACTTCGAGCAAAAAACATCCATCCATATCTTGGATCACATTTGAGAATGGAATTGATGAAAGAGCTTGATCAAAGTGAAGGTCCCTCCAACATTCTTGTTTGAGTGGTTCTGAAATTCCTTGGTTCCTTGTGTATCCAAAGACGTTGCGACATCTGAGGTTTTTTCATAAGAAGAGGCTATCATGAGAGCCAAAAAACTAGAGTTGATTTACTCTCAATCTCGTATGATATACGATATCCTTCCGGACACACCACGATCAACTTTAGACAAGACCAAATAGAAGTTCGGGCCTCACGCTAACGACGTAGTAGGCTCAACACAAAGCAGTCCCACAGGTCAATTGACTAACTAGTTACATCAGTTATCGATTCAATAGACTGTGGCCAGCGAAACTCCTACTTTGACTGCCCCCTAATGCAAGAGCATCGCTCCAACTCAGAAACGCATAGTAAAGAAACACATCAGTGTGTATTCAAAGGGGAAGAGAGGCACAACCCTCTCATTTTAAAAAATTGAAATCGAATTGAATGATTGTAAGGCTTTTAATGCCGACCATACTTTGTTAGGTAGTGGTCAAATTATCTTAAAGGGTTTCTTGTAGCAGGCCCGTAGCAAGCCCAGATCGTATTCGGGTCTGGTTAAAACATTTATGGGACTTCAATGTAAATCAATGAAGTTAGGTGAAGAGGATGAGCTCCCATAGCCCTCTTTTGTAATGAAATCTTGCTTCAGAGGAGAAGAAGGATAGAGAGAGTATGTGTGGGACTCGAGAGGAGAGTCTGTGTGGGACTCGAGGGAAAAGAAAAAAAGAAAAGGTAGGAGGTATGGGTAGAGAGGCCTTAGGAAGAAGAAGTTMTAAGAGAGAAATCTTGAGAGAGATGAAACTTGTTATAGTTCATCCCTTGTAAATCATTTGTATAGATACACAGAGATTAATAAAAAAACTGTTTTTCATGCATATTATTTTTCATGTATTTACGAGTTCATGAATGAATTTTGTAGATGTATGATAGGATTCATTCACAGTAGAAAGATAGATTTCTCTATCATTATGGGTTCTTTAGGCTATGCAAGGTGTGCACAATAGAACAAAGGAATTTATGTAGCCAGTGCAAGGTGTGTGCATCTGAACTCTATGGAGTCAGAAAGAATGTGCCAGGAGGGCACACCAGAAGGATCTATAGACTCAAGAGGAGCCTCTGAATTACTGAATACTCTTGAGGTGAAAACTGTGCAGAGGAAAGAACAGGGAAGACAGAACTTTTGAAGTTTTGTAGAAGCTCTGCTATGTGGGAATTGAGCCAGTGCAAGTGTGCACGAGAAGAACTCTTTGTCGAGTTCAAACAAAAATAGAGTTGTTGAATACTCTGCGAAGAAAGGCTCTACAAGGTGTGTGTCGAGAAAAATAACGTCAGGAGGGCGTGAATCATTTATTTTCGATAAATACTTCGGATCTAATATTGGAGATATGAAATCTCAACAACACAAGGAGTGTGCGAGGGTGGACTTATTCTAAGTCCTGAATCTCAGGAGGAACAATGCCTTTATGCACAAAGAAATAGAAGGAAGGAGCAAAAGGTCAAGAAAACCTTCGAGGTTTCAGAGTAAGTAAGCTCAGGAGGGATAATGTTCGCAGAACGTAGGCGAGATCCAAGTACTATGACTCGCAGAAGAAATATTGAAGGACGAGACCTTCAAGCATGAAAATCTCCAAAATAAAGGAGAAACACAAAGCTCAGGAGGGAGTAACAACTACTGTTAGATCAGCTATAGAATATTTGGATCTGGACCATTAGATTAGTGTCCAGATAGGAGGAGTGCACATTGGAAGTGATCATATCTGGGTCGTCGGATCTCGGAGTGCGGACCAACATCCGTTGATATCGAAGCAAGGTGCATGCATTTTAAACTCTGACATTTTGTGGACCAGGAAACACAGAGGGACAATATTTCGACTCCCAAAGACACAAAATTGTGACGAGATCCTGACCATTGGCCAAGAGGATCTATGAGTCATTGATCTGGAATGGTCACCATTTTGGGGATTTACTCATCGGAGAAACAAGAGTGAAGACATCCCAGAAATCGTGAAAGGGAAAGCCGTGATTTGATCTAGACCGTCAGATCATTGGGAGGGGATTGAATCTAGACCATCAGATCTAGCATCCAGACAACAGGAGGAGAGTGCGCAGGAGATCATATCTAAGCCTTTAGATCAAGTGCAGAGGACCAATAGTCGTGGGATCCGGGAGAAAGCGCATGATATTTAACCCTCGTAACAATAGAGGAGAGAGGACTCGTCAAAGTACCGAAAGCATCAGGACCATCCTTCTCAGAGGACAGGTGGCAGCAGATCCAAGCAACCGGGGTCTTGGTCACCGGGAGATTGGTGAGGAGGATTCGTCAAAAGTCCTAAAATGAAAATCTAGAAATCATTCTGACCATTGGATCGGGAGTGACGCGTGGTGAAGATCTATAAGCCATCAGGTATTTTTTTACCGGGAGATTGAGAGTGCAGACTCTCCCAAATTCGCGAAAGGAGAAGTTTCAAAAGGGAATTTGTGACAAGAGATCAGGACCATTTCTGAAGTAGAATATCTGGACCGATGANTTGGGGTTTCAGGAACCAGGCATCCAAAGGACGTAGAGTCATGATATGTGAAGTCCCGACTCGCGAAACAATGAAACGATCAAGGATTGTCAATCGAGGAGGAAGGAGGTCATTGGATCTGAGGTGACAAGTGTTAAAGATCAAAACCCATTGGAGATTTGGTACTGGGGAAACGAAGGAGAAGACTAGGCGAAAATCACGAAAGGATATTTTGCAAAAGGTCAGAACTGTCCATTTTGGATGATGCATGGTAGAGATCTAGAAGTCACGAAGAGTTTGGTCACCGAGAGTTCTGAGGTGAAGACTTCACAAAAATCCTAAAAAGGAGATTGTCGGGATTTGATCTAGACCATTGATCAAGTTACGGATATGGACCGTAGATCCAATAGGTATCGGGTCTCTGGGTTTCGGGGATTTGAAAGGGAAAAGAGGAGCACTACATCGTGATTCCCTGAATCGTGAAATACGAAGCACTCGGAGGAGTATCCCTAGGACACGGGATAGGGTCGTGTGGATACGGCTTAAGGGAGGATCCAAAGAGTTGTTAGGCCCTTTTCGGGTCTTGACACTTTGAAGGACAAGGAACGGGGAGAGATTGCATGCTGGAATCCCGAAAGCCAAATTATGGTAGCGCTTTTGGCGTTAAGCACGTGTTCGTAGGGTAGTGGTCACATGAGTGGAGATAAGGAAAGGAACTAAGCACCTTAGACCTGTTTTGAGTTTCATGGATTGGAGGAGCAAGGATTTCCTTGCACCCGGAAAATCCAAAAGAGATTCACGATTAGCACCTTTTGAGTAAGGCCCGTGATCACAACAACGATCACAAGGTAGGGAAATCTCGTGTTGGGTGCTTAAGTTTTCACATGGTGGGTTTACTATAATGAGGACCTGTGGATTGTTTAGAAAAGGTTCTGGTAGGAACTAAAGAGCCACTTTCGGATCAGGAGAGAAGAATGATCCAATGACTGGGAGGTCGCAGAACCCCATAGGGGAGGGGGTTTTGCATCAAGTGGTATCAGAGCCCGTATTTTTTTTTTTAATTCTGTAGCAGAGGGTAGATGAAGAGACTACTCTGATACACACCATCTTGTGGTATCAGAGTGAGGAATTGAATTTTGTAGAAAACAAATGTAACCAGAAGGCCGAACCTTGCTTATAGACAGAAGGAAATGAAGGAAGTGACTTGATATCATCAGGTGGTATCAAGAACAAGAATTTGCCTACGGACAGCAGGTAAAGGAAGGAAAAATATCAACATTCTGTGAAGAAAGTTGTTGCACACGCAACAACAAAATTTCAAACAACCGGTTCAGCTGTGAGATGAGGTGGAGATGTGGGCGGATGAAGAGTGAGCCATAAGTTTTCCAGGAGGGAAGACATAAGGTAAACATGGCCACTAAAGGCCATAAGTGTGGTCACGAAAAGGACCGCCAGCAGAAAAATGATTTAGAGATGGATCTGGAGCTCGCTGAGATAAGAGCAAGGATGGAGGAGCTCGCATTCAAAATGCAGCAGAGTGCAGGAGTACATTGGGTATACGAATGATCCATGAAAAGGAAGGTGAAATGGTTGATTCAGATATTTTTGGGTAGAGAAAAGAAACAACTGTTGAGAAAGTGGATGGGGTATGTTGAGGACCTCAAAGACACAAAATAAGTGGTTCACACTTGTTAGCTAGAAGCTGGGAGCAATCTCAGTGATGATGAGGAAGAGGAGAGATCAAGCAGAGTTCTCAGAAACTGCCAGGTGGGCAGAGATGAACTTTCAAATTGCCATGTGGGCAATGGAAAGAGATCAGATGGAGGTCTCATATACTGTGAGGGGACCAGTGCCTAAAGTTCATATTGCCAAGTGGAAAACAATATGGGATCGGTCGATCTCATAGACTACCAGGTGGGTAGCTGAGAAATTTCAATTTGCCAGGTGGGCAGGGGAAAAGAGATGAGACTATCTAAGAGTCTCATGGACTCTATTGAGAGTTCATATCAGCAAGGAGAGCTAATAGAGGAAGATCAGAATTTCATTCTGATGATTGGGGAATTCAGATATTCCTGCCACATAGCCAAGAAGAGACCAATGCACATGATGAGAGTGTAGCCGAAGAGGAAAGACAACCAGCGGTGACTGTCATGATGAAGGAGAAGATATCAGAAGCTGCCCAAGGAGAAGAAAAGGAGCACGCAGTTGAGATTCTCACTCAATGGGATATAGAATTGAGAATGTTGGAAGATTGGTTGGACAATCCAGAACCAACATATGACTGCCAGAAGACAGTCATGAAGAATTTAGAAGAGAAGCATTCAGAAGAATGGCTCAAAATTTTCAGCCAAGAAGCTGAAATAGAAAAGACTGCAGTACTGAAGGCTGCAAAAATAGAAGAAGAGCATGCAGATAAGATGCTCACTCCATGGGATAAGTATTTAGAAATTTTGGAGGATTGGTTGAACCATCCAGAGCTAGTATATGACTTCCATGAGCAGGCAACCATGTAGACTTTGGGAGAAGAGAATTCAGAGAAATTGCTCAAAACTTTCAGTCGAGAAGCTGGAGAGATGATGAATGCAGCGCCGATGCATGCAATAGAAGATGAAGTAGAATTCCATTCCAAGGAGCAACTGGAAGAAGATGGAGATATGCCAGCAGGAGAAATGACAACCTCTAGTCTGTCAAAGGAAGAAGCTGAGCAACAACTCAGTGATAAGTCTGCAAAACTGAATTTTGGAGTAGAATGGAAAGCTAAGGCCACAAGAGATGAAGAAGACAACATGAGAGATCTAATTGATCTACCCATTTGCAGGGAAGAAGTGCAGCCGATGAGACTACATAAAGAGAACCAACCATGGGAGAAGCTAAAAGAAGTGATAGAAGAAATCAAAAGGCTGATGTTGAGGTCAGCACAAGAAATATTCAACAAGGAGGAGCTAAACAACAAGGAACCTGCCACAACAGCAGGGAAGAAGAAACAGAAGAAGCAACATCTGCACCAGCAACAACAACAAGAGAGGAAAGCAGGAGGACAACCCCAGAAGATGATTTGGGATCCAGGTGGATTTCAACACTGGAGAAGAGGAGTTCATGAGTAGGAGCTCATGTTTTTCCTAGCAGAGGAGTATGATGCAAGATCATCGCTCCAACTCAACAATGTGCCAGCAAAGCAACACATCAGCATGCATTCAAAGGGGAAGAGAGGCACAACCCTCTCATTTTAGCACTAGGGTTTTTTATCACTTAACTTAGTAATTCCAGGGTTAATTACCATTATTGATAACCGTTGATTATAATACTAATTATACTAACATAAATTTATAGTTTGGTTACTTTATTAATATAACCTATTTTTAGTAATTTTTAGGTCTTTATTAAAATTAAAACTAAACAATTTTGTTTATTAAATAATTAATAAATTATTTTACTAAATAACTAATTCTAGGGTTTAAGCCGACTTCTTAAGCTTTCTCCATCCAAACAAAACTTCATAAATTCAAAAGTTTTATTTTATTAAATAACTAATTTTAGGGTTTAAGACGACTTCTTAGCTTTCTCCCTCCAAACAAGATGATATTTATTGCTTCTCCTTTCTACTTGTATCCTTGGCTTTACATCCTAAATATGGATCCTAATCTAGATCTAAAACATCGACAAACAATCACAAATACTATGGATTATCCAAAAAATCATGAAAACAATCACCACAAAAATCTTAACAGTCAAAAAAAAAAAAAACATTGTTGTCTGCCTTGGGAGCAGTCAAGACTACTCGGGAATGATTGTTTTTTACCTTACAGATTATAAACCTTGTCTTTCTCACCACATCACTTTTCATATAGTAGTGGTGTATGCCACAAAATCATTGACATAAAACATTTTACGTACGGTGGTTGATGAGGGTGCCTCAATTTGGATGATGTCTTTGGCATGTTGGAAGGCCATTGGCCAACCCGAGTTGTCTCCTTCACCCACATTTCTAACCACATTTTATGACCGATATTTTATACCACATGGCATTTTATGACCCAAGGGGGTCATATATATGGATAAATGTATATGATATGACCCCAAGGGGGGGGGCATATATGGGCCTAATTGTACATGTAATGTGTAAATACATATGTAATAGGGTTGGCCTAGTGATAAAGGGGCCTCATGTGAAAGTATGAATAGCTATATATAAGAGATCGTGTATTCATTATTGAGATGTGAATTGTGAAGTATGAAAGGTATTTGGTTATTTGGAGGGGGTTCCCCTATTCTTTAAGGAGTTATTGTGTAACTTATCTATATTGGAGTTGTGATCTATGTTGACATTTTGTACATGGTGTGTACTT
>JASDQU010244045.1:75914-88843 GCA_032191745.1 Picea mariana | reverse complement strand
GGCAATTACTATGGCATCGATCCTTGTTAGCCTTGACTATTCTCAAGAATTTATAATTTTTTCTTTTGCTTCTAAGGACACTATTGCTAGGGTACTTTTGAGAAAAAATAAAGATGATTATGAACAATATATTGCCTTCATGAGTAAGACCCTTAGGGATGCTTAACTAAAGTATATGATTAGTGAGAAACAAACTTATTCCCTTGTCAAATCGTTAAATCACTTCAGAAGCTATGTTGGGTATAACAATATTAAAGCTTATGTGATGTATCCCGCTGTTAAGGATGTCCTATCCCAACAAGATTTCCTTGGAACTAGAGGGAAGTGGGTATCGAAGATTCAAGAGTATGAATGATATATTAAACCTACTAAGATCATCAAAGGGCAAGGCCTAGATAAGATGTTGAATTAGAGTAATGAAGAATCCATAAGAATGGGTGAAAGTGATCAAGTCAATGTTGTCTTAAGTGAATTGGAAGATGATGAGTGGTATCATGATATTGTGTGTTACTTGAAGAATATCTCATGTCTTGATCATTCAATAGATAATAAGAGGAGGGCCTTGAGATTGAAATATATGAAGTATTTCTTAACCCAAGATGGATTAGGATGGAAGAACCATGATGGAGTAATCCTTCGGTGTTTTAATAAGGATGAAGCAAATAAAATGATTAAGGAACTTCATTCATGATATTGTGGTAGTCATTTTGTTAGACGTACCACCACACATAAGATCCTGAGAGATGGTTACTATTGACCTAATTTGTTCAATGATACTCACCGATATGTTAGGTCTTTCCATCCATGTCATTTTTTCTCAGGGAAATGACTATTTCCTGCTTTTCCTTTGAAGCCAGTCGTTGTTGAAGCACCTTTTCAACAATGGGGTCTAGAATTCATTGGTGATTTTAAGGATAAATCCAAAAATAAATATCGTTGGTTTTTGACTACTACAAACTATTTCACAAGGTGGGTAGAAGCCATCCCAATGAAAAAGGCAATCAAGGAAGCTGTGATGAATTTCCTTGAATATAGAATAATCACAAGGTTTGGTGCCCCCGCTAAAATCGCTACTCATAATGCATAAGCTTTTAGTTTTTTGGCCTTGGAAGAATTTTGTTTCAAGTATGGAATTGTTTTAACTCACTCATCCAATATCTATCCCCAAAGAAATGGATTGGAAGAATATAGCAACAAGAATCTAATAAATATTGTCAGGAATAATGTGGGTGAAAATAAGAAAGGCTGGGATAGTAAGATTAAGTATGCATTATGGGTAGTTCATACCATGACTAAGAATTCCACATGAAAAACCATATTTGATTTAGTGTATATATTGGAAGCAAAGTTAACTATTAATCTCTTGTTGAGGGGTTCGAAATCCCTTTAACTCAACAATAGGAACCAAACCTGCTTAAGAGGACCAATTAGACTCCTACGTGTTCGATGAGTGGTAAGGTTCTCTAGATTCATGATTTGGATGGAATTATTGATGGGATTTAATTGAGATTGACATATATGTCTTTTCTGTTAAGCCTTTCCTCAGGCTATGCAGTTCTCTTTTTCGTTCTTTTCTAACGTTTATAACAAAATAAAGATAGAGCTTTAAACTAGATGACAGAGGGAATCTAAATATGTTTTGGGGGAAGGCTAGATTGCAGGATAACCTTTATACCTTAGCATGCAGACAAAGAATATCTAAACTAATTAAAACTAGCATTAATACCATTTTGATTAGTATACATTCAACATTGTCTGAGATAACATTTACAGAAAAAAAATATATACGTGACAAGAAGTTAGCACAAGAAAAAGTAATTTTCAATGTTCTGTTATCAATCACAGGTTAACACAATCGATTTCTATTCATCAACTAGAATAAAAGAACTGTTACAAGATCATAAGATAAATTTAAATAACATATACAACGACTCTTGCTCATATAGCAACAAATATTGAATCTGAAGATAGAGATAATCCCCTTTGGTCCAATCACATTCACACCTTAGATGAAAGAAGTGTCTTTGGTTCTAAACATAACTTCTTAATTAAAATAACTTGCACATAAATAGTTCTCATACACAATTTCAAAAAAAGTCTTTCTCTCCGAAACCATTGACCCTTCTAACATACAAAATATGCCTATTTATCATAGATGTGGAGGCCCTCAACCAGTGTGGAACTGAGGCTTAGCTTTACACCTCGAATGTAAACCAACTTATTAACTTAACTAAAACACACTGCTTGAGTATGTTAATGGATACTCCAAACTTGTCTTAACAAAAAAGAGTGGTTCTTATCACACAAAAAAGACCACTTATTATGTCTGAATTTAAAAGAGTTTTGCAATTGAACATTTAAAAACTGCTACCAGCACTAAAGCTAGACTGATGCACATGCTGAGGTGAACTGAGATTTGGCAGGAAATGACTTGGAGTGACAGAACTGCGTTTTGTATCGAGCATTGGCATGTAACGCATTGTTGGAGGCCACTAGAAGATAGCTCGATGTTGGCAATGATTTTCCCCCACTTATCCCGTGGAGGAAAGAAGCAAGTCATCTGGCGTTTTCTAGAGTCTCTGATATTCTTTTTGCAGTTTGGACTTGTAGTTTCCCCAATTCTGGTTTGGCGCCCCCTTTTAAATATTTCAAAATGTGTAATAAATGTGGGTGATCCACTTTGAAAATACGACGTTTGGGGGCTTATGAACTCAAAATATTCATATCTCCCGGAGGTCCAAACTCCTAAAGTCATTAACCACCACTGATTGCTAATTAACCTGGGATTTATTCTTAAACATTTGGTGTTTCGAAACTTTGGAAATTTGGGGGTTTGGGAGCTGTGAATGCTAAGTTTGAGAATCTCTCGGAGTTACAATGTATTGGAGTGACGTGGTAGTTCGGGACCTACTTCGGCTTTTCGGGGCTCCAACACTTCGGGGGTTCAGAAAACTGTGCTTGCTTTTAGTTGAAATTCCTTGGATTGATAAACTCGCAGAGCGACGTGGCGACCTAACGTCATATCGATGATGTGTTACATAAATAAGGGTGACACGTGTCACTTGAAATAGTACAGATGATAGACCCAAATATTCTTGAAATGAGTGCCACATGTCATGATAGGAGAGTGCCACGCGTCATGATAGAAGAGTGCCACACATCTCAACTGATGGATGCCACACGTCTTCGACTCTTCGGGGTTCAAGAGTTCTTGAATACAAAGTCTGGATACCTCTCGGAGCGCTGAACTTGTGAAGTTATTAGCCAATGATTATAAATAATTAACCGAGATTAAGCCCTGTTTAAAATTTAAATATTTCGGGAGTTCAGGAGCTCCGTTGCCTTAGGGGCTTCGAAGGTCTGTGTTTGCTGTGAGTTGAAATCCCCCAGAATGATAATCTCCCGGAGTTGACGTGGCAGTCTGATGTCATTTTTCTGACGTGTCACAGAAAGGAGGGTGACACATGTCACTTGAAATAGTACAGATGACAACCCCAAATGTGCTTAAAATAAGTGCCATGTGTCTCAACTGATGAATTCCACGTGTCTCGATAGATGGATGCCACGTGTCATGATAGAAGAATGACATGCGTCTTTGACTCTTCGGTGCTTTGGAAATTTGTGTTCACTCTAGGTTGGAAAGTCCCGAAGTGAAAATCCCTTAGACTCATTAATTCATGATTATTGCTAATTGATACTAGATTAAGACATTTTTAATATTAAATACTTCAGGACTTTGGGACTTTGGCTCTTCGGGGTTTGAGAGTTTTTGTGTTGCTTTGAATTGAAATATTCTGCAGTGGTGATCTCTCATACCTGACGTGTCGACATGATGTCACTATCGCTGACGTGTCTAGATGAAAAAGAGTGACACGTGTCACCCGAAATAGTGGATGATGTAACCCAAATGACCTGAAACGAGTACCACGTGTTGACGACCAATGGATTCCACATGTCTTCGACTCTTCGACACTTCATTGATCTGCACTTGTCTTGAAGTAAAAATTCCAGGATGACTGATCCTATGGATTTGACATGGCAGTCTGATGTCATATCGCTGACGTGTCACAGAAAGAAGGGTGACACGTGTCACCCAGAAATGGGCAGATGTTGTAACCAAAGGTGTCTGAATTGAGTGCCACGTGTTTCAATTGATGAATGCCACGTGTCTCAACTGATGAATTCCACATGGCTTTGACGTTTAGACATTCAAGAGTTTTTGAGTGCTAAGTGTGGAGATCTCCCGGATGGATGATCTTGCAAGGCGATGCGGCGATTCGACATTTGGAATTTTTCGAAAAAGATGAGCTTGGTCATTTTGGTGCCGAAGTTGCAGAGTGAAGTTTTTGTAACTCTGCGATTAAACCTCACGCGATTTTGAGACTTCACATTCATGAGAGTCGTTGATATGCATCAACTATTAGATCTCCGCCATTGAAGATTTGACCTGTCTATTTGGCTTGAAATCTAAGCCCGAAATGGACTGCTCCGAATTGCTGTGTCTTTCCTACAGAAGCTTACTGCGCATACAAAGGACTTGGTGGTCTTGGATGTCTCTTGCACACACAAAAGACTTGGTGGACCTGCTCTATGCTCAATCAATGGAAAACATGATGACAAGTATTTCAAACCAAATCACGACATGCAATTATCCTTGAAGAAAACATAAACAATTTGTGTGAAGAATCAATCGAGAAAGATAATGATGAAAAACCAAGTCATTCAGTAATGGGAAATCGACTCAAACAACCAGAAGGGGAATGATTTTCAAGAAGGTATAGGGAAAATGAGGCAGGAGGGGCATGAGGAGCGTTTCGTTTTTCGGTGTCGGGGATTTTCCTTTTGACACAGGTTGATGTTTCCTTTCCCCTCTTCGCTGATGCCGACGGTATATCGACGATTGTGGTCACCTATGTCGATGATTTATCTTTTCGGTTCGCCGATGCTGATGGTGGGTGAGTGGCTCAAATTTTAAGCTGCCTATACTTAGTCTAAATGCCAGGTTTAATTAGAGAAAAGGTCAATCTGTTCAACAATTCCAAACCAAACCGAATGTGATCGATTATTAAAACATAACAACAAGAAAAAACTGTTGATCCCTCACAATTATCTGAATTCAGAAAAGACAAAGTGGTACGCAAAAGGAAAATTCACAAAACTTTTAGGGTGTGTTGAGTGATCAACACCTCCATATTCCCATCCTCCAGTTTGCACAACAATTTACAACTGAAAGGAGGCGTTGCGAGGAAGAATTGATCAACTTATAGAGTTATATGAGTCCAAAAGATGTGCTTTTGAGAAAATGGTGAGGAATTAAGAAAATATTAAGGGAACGTTTGATCATAGAGAAAAACAAAGGGACTTTGAAGATGGTGACCTTGTGCTAATGTTGGACAAGAGGAAAGAGAAGCCGCGTATGCATAATAAGTTTGATAGTTTGTGTCTTGGACCTTACTAGATAGATAAAAATTCTAGAACTACTTTTTTTTCCCACACTCGAGGGAAGGAGACTACCGTTTATTGTTAATGGATCCCTTCTCAAGCCCTATTATGCGAAAGGAACCTAACTTCTTAGGTTTAGAATGGGGTAGGGTAGTATTAGATCATGTTGCATGTCTGCATTTGGTTGTATTATGCTTTTATTGATTATTACTTATTGATTTATTCATGGATCCATGTTATCTTAGCATATACATGTTATATATTAAAAAAATGAAATTTATATATTGATGAAAATGAAAATATTTATTTCATCATTTTGTTTTCACTTTCCATATGCCTAGGCAGAATAGATCATCTTTCCTTTTAGTACTGATGGTTTTGTGTTAGAATGTAGCAATACATTTTAGAGTGTTGCAGGTTGCAGGTCTTGGAGTACCATATATGTTGAGGTTCTCATGCACTCTATAGTAAGTACATGTCCCCATGTTGGAGCCAAATGTTACCCCCTCTCACCTAGGGGTAACAAGAGGAGATGATGTCTCATGGTCCACATTGTAGAAAGTGATCCTGATGATGATGGTCAACATTCTCCACATACAATATCCCCTCAGATGCCTCCCCCCTCATCACAACTCAACTTATCCACTTGATAAACATGGTTTATCCAATGATGGTGGTCCATCACACATGAGCTCCACTAGTCATTGTTTCATATAAAGTGCTACATTTAATGCATTAGGCATTTAGGTGAGGATCATGGGTTGAAGTCAGATAATGGATCATGATTGCTTGGAAGTTATGATTTTTTCCTTGTTTCACCTTGGTGGTCATCATATGTCTCCTAGCCTAGTGTTGCCACTCTTGGGAAACATGGGTACTACTAGGAGGCCTTGATAGGGGTAACGTACCACTACCTTCCCTACTAAACACATTCCATTTATTTTCCTTCCATTGTCCCTTTTTTTGGAAATGGCTATTACATGTATACCAAAAAGGTCCATGCCTTCATCCTCCTATGATAAGAAGGGGCTAGAATGCACAAGGTTGATGTAGCTGGTAAAAAAGAATTTTAAAAACATGTTATAAAATAAATAAATAAATGGGATGACAAATGAAAAATCAAAAGCCAAAAGTCAACTTGAGCTCTACTCCCTCACTATGAGGCGATCACCCGTAGTCCTAATGCACATAATGCATGTCAAATTAAGCGTACTTAATCCTAGTAAAAATAAATGCATGAACCTGAAGAGGGGATTTGCTAAGAAATAAACAAATATCAAAAGGCAAGAAGGGGTTTGGAATACACACACTGTCAAAGAAAGGGTAACTCAAGCAACAAGCACTCCTTCTACAAAGGCGTTCATGGAGATGAACTCACACATGTCCTTTCGTGTCAATGACACCATGACCATGAAGTAAATGCCATACCATGTCATCCATTTATACTTACATTTTGAAGGGTTTCTTGGGAACTACTCCTCTACTTGGGTACTGACACAACTAATAGGGTCTTGTGATAGCACTCCAATACTTAAACTTAGAAAATTGCATAAAGTCTTGAGCTAGTGTGAAGTTTGAAGAAGATACCCAATGTGAATTTCTTATGTGGCTCTTGTATTAGAGCGTGGCTTACTTTTTATGATTCTAATGATTTTTGTATCTTGTAATGGTTGGTTTTACTTGATGTACCTAGGACATTATGCACTATACAAAGGAAGTTGGGCCCTTGATACTGAGCGTTGGATTTCTTGATGACTTGGCCCACCTTGGGATACCTTCCCACACCTCATGTACCTTGGACAATGGATTGATGAGCTTGGGAATTGCATATATAGCCAATTGTGCCATCCAGAGGGAAATAATCCCCATAGCTTGGAAGTTGCACCCCTTGAGGACGTTAGGGTTTTGATGGATTCCATTACAATTGCTGAGGATGGTACACCCCTTTGGAGAGATGATGGATCCTTTTCCCCTCAGGGAATTGACATTTTCACCTAGGACTTTGTGCACCTAGAGGTTGAAATCATGCTTGGAGACGACCTAGAATGTGGGTGATGAGTTGGCAGTTGTTTGATAATGAGACATAACCCTATTGATGATGGGTTGTGACCCTTTGATGATGCTTTGCACCTCTTGAGGAGATATTTGGCCTTTGGATGCCCTTGTATCCCTTGGAGAATGACATCACCTTTCTTGGAGACTCTCACACCTACACGTGTGACCTTTTGAGGAGACATTTTTATGTTTTAACATTTTACTTTTATGTTGGAGGTTATTTTGGGGGTTGGCTTGAGCCCTATCCACCTTTTATCATGGATTATCATGATTTTAGGGTCTTTTAAAGGGATGAGGCACTAGTATTGTCTCATATTTTTAGAGGATCATTTACTCATTTGTAAATCATAACTCATCTTGTGGAGAATAATTTGTACACTTGTCTCTCATTTTTCTTTCTCATCATGGAGTACTTGTGCGCACTTTTTGGAGAATGATCTAGTGGATGCTTTGCATGTGTTTTGTGGATGATTTTATTCATGGGGTTTCTTTATTTTCAAATGATTTGACCAGTAAGTGTTGTTTTCAAGTCTTGGATGGTTTGTTTTTGATGTATTAAGTAAATGCTTTATCAAAGTGGTGATTTTGCATGTTATCTTGTTTCTCTTGCATTAATTTTCTTTGAAACCCTACAATAGATTTGTAGTCGACTATCTTGCATGTTTTTTTTGACCATGGGGAATTGATATCTCGTCGGGATTATTTGGGCATGACCCAGGTTCAAATCCACCAATTTCCACTATAACCACGGGAGTATATCCAACAACCCGTAAGCTAGATATACCAATAACTTGTGATTCAGCAAGGGTCAAGACATCCCTACTTCCACTGGAGTGGAAATCTATCCCATGGGTCGCCTACCCTTCGAGCCTTATCGCAACAGGCCAATGTCTTGATGGGGTTTGATCCCTGGTGGGTTGGGTGAAAATCACCGTCTCCCACCAATAGGCCCCCAAGTCTTGCATGTTATCATTCATTTAAATCTTGTTGAATGAAATAAGGGTTTCTCTAGGGTTTGTAGTGGACTACCCTAGTTTTCTCTCTTATAGGTTAATATTCTAGGGTTTGTAGTGGACTACTCTAGGGATTTAACCAAAATCCTTTCTAGATCTCTCGCTTAAGGTCTTTAGAAGATATAGGATGACCTATTAGGTTTTTTAGTGGACTACCTTAAGTTGTTCCCTAAAGAATCAATACATAGGGTTTGTAGTGGAACACCCTAAGGTTTGTTTCTTAGTCTTCTTCTAGCCTTTGCTCTCTATAGAAGTTGCATGTTAGACTCCATATGCCCAAGGAAGCTATATGACACTGGTCTTTTCTCCATTGCAAGTGATTTAAACCCTAACTCCCTTCTCTCCTTGATGCCTTATGATATTTTTAGGTTTTAATTGGATTATATCTCTATTTCCTAGTTATTGTTAGCCTAAAGTCTAAAGTTTTTATTGCATTCTTACTTAGACCTCACTTATTGCTGCATTATTGCAATTTTCATCCAATTAGGGATTTGACGTCTTGCATCTTTGAAGTAGTTTGATGCTATTTTATGTTTCATTAATCATTGGATATTGGTTTGTTCATTTTAACTTGCATTTAACATCTCTTTCATTGCATCTCTGCTAGTTTTAGGGCTGTTTTATTTTTGTTGTCATAAACTTGTTAAATCACTTAAGTAATTTTCATTTATTCAAGTTTTATTAAAACCATTCCTTTTTCTTTGATAGTTAATGTTTCGGGGATTTACTTGATTCATTTGTTATGGTAGATTCCTTTTATTGTCTTAGAAACACCCCAGACACACAAGCCTTGGATTTTCCTTATTTGAACCACGTTTTCTTCACCTTGAATTTTTACTTGGTGGTATGGAGTAACCTAAATAAGGGGCTGTAGAATTGATTTAACTTGCTATATGATCCTTTGAGGTTGCTAGGGAAGCCTCCCTTGTGTTGGATCTCAATCCTTCACTAAAATGAGGGAGGCAACTTTTTAGATGACAGTGGAAATTACTTCCATATGTTACACTTGCCTTGCATCCCTTGAAGGCTTTGCACAAGTGATAGATTGGATGATTACATGTATATTTCCTTTATACGAGTGTTGTTCCGAGGAATGCATGTCATGTGTACAATGGAACATATCAACATATGACATTATCATGAAAGTTGTTTTGTAGTTTGAAGAAGTAGGAATCGAGAGTATAAGTTTAGCTTGGTGATGATGCCAAGTACCTAGTAGCATGAGTTGGTACTATTCCCTTCCAATTTGAGTATGGTAATTATTTATATTTTAATTATGTCTTTTTTATACTAGGTATTAGTAAGAATTTTCTTTTAGTTTCAGTTATGGAAGACAAGAGACTTGCAGTGGAGTTCAAGAACCAACAAGTCTTCATAAGACCGAAGGAATCTAGACCAGATAAAAAACATGTAATATGGGTTAGAGAAGGTAATTTGTAGAGGTTGTAGAGTGAACCTGTTTGATCCCTGGTGCATGACAATGCAAACTTGTATGAGTTATGGAACAATAGGATGGGGAACTTTCATCACAAGGTGTTGCATATTCTAAGGGAGATAGTCACGGGTCTTCCAGTGTTTAATATTGAGCAACATGGTGTATGCGGAGGGTGCATGCTTGTAAAATATTCCTAGCCTACTTTCCCAAGTAGTGAGAATAGGTATAAGGGGACTATATACCTAGTAGATTCAGATGTTTTTGGACCAATGTCAGTGGCATCAATAATAGGAAGCATCATGTATTATGTTTCCTTTATTGATGATTTCTCTCGCAATAATTGGATATACTTCTTAAATACCAAGGATGAGGTTCTTAGAAGGTTTTAGGAGTTCAAATCTCTAGTTAAATAAAAGACATGGAAGAAGATCAAAATCTTGAGATTGGGAAATGGGGAAGAGTATATCTCCAAGGAGTTTGAGGGTTTCTGCAAGGATGCATGAATCAAGAGGGAGTTGGTAGTTTCATACAACCCACAACATAATGGGGTTGTAGAGTGGAATACTTGATCCATCGTAGGGGTTTCTAAGGATATGATACATGACCAGGACTTGTCGATGTTTCTTTGGGTATAGGCATGCAACACAAAAGTCTACATCCAGAACCAGTGTCCTCACATGATCTTGGAGGACAAGAGACGAGAGGAGGCATTTACTGGTGTGAAGCCAGAGATGAGTCATTTTTGAATATTTGGTTGTCTAGTTTATATCATTTACCGGTAGAGAAGAGGACCAAGTTGGATCCCTCCAACATGAAGGGTTTATTTGTGGGTTATAATGAGACTTCAAACACTTACATGGTATTTTTTCTAGAGTAAAGGAAGATGATAGTGAGCTAGGATGTAAAGTTTGAGGAAGAATTTGTATCTAGGAAGTCCCATGAGCTTATTCTAGTGTCAGAGGATGAGAACCAGGAAGCACCAAAGGTTGAGTCCGGGTCACCGACGATTTCCAGGGCAGTAGAGTAGCCTTTAGGTGAACATGGGGAGACAAGAACCCATTCCACTTCTATTAGGAGACCTCAATGGTTCAAATAGACATTGAGGGATGCTTAGGAGCATGTTGAGACTCCTAAGAGCACATTAAGAGAGAGTAGAAATCCAAAGAAGTTTTCATACTATATGACATTGATGAGAAACATTCTAGATTCTGAGCCTTCTAGTTTTCAAGAGGAAACATACCAATAGGTATGGTGGGATTCCATGGTGGAGGAGTACACCTCCATAATGAAGAATGATGTTTGGGACATAGTGCCAAGACTAGAGGGAACTTAGTTGTGAGTTATAGGTGTCTCTATAAGATCAAGGATGTTGTATATGGAAGCATTGAAAAGTTCAAAGTGAGGTTTGTGGCAAGAGGGTTCTCCTACAGAGAGCGAGTGGAATACTAGGAGACATTTTCTCTAGTTGCTAGGTAAACTTCCATTAGAGCAATAACGTCCTCAGTTTTATTTATGGGATGGGGGATACATCATACAGATGTGAAGACATATTTCCTTAATGGGATCATCAAGGAAGAAGTGTACATAGAGAAACCTTATGCCTTTGAGGTAAGTGTGAAGGATTCCCATGTGTGTAGGCTTAAGAAACCCTGGTATGGACTTACATAGGCACCAAGAGCATGGTATTCAAGGATTGATGGATATTGTAGAGTATTGGCTTCACTAAAATTGAAATAGATTATAACTTGTGTTGTATATTTAGTCAGACTAATCTGCTCATTTTGGTGTTGTACGCAGATGAATTATTTCTAATAGGTGTAGAGAAGCTCATTGCAAGGTGAAAATAAAACATGACAACTAAGTTCGAGATGAAGGACATCGACATGATGCATTAATTCTTTGATTTGGAGGTTTGGCAGAGACCATGGGAGATTTTCCTTAGGTAAGGTAAGTATGCAATTCAGATCCCAAAGAGGTTTCAAATGGAGGACTATAAAACTATGCCCACACCCATGATCACTAATTTGAAGAAGGTGACAACTTTAGATTTAGAGTTGGTGGATCCCATGTTGTACATGTAGATGATAGGTTCTTTGATGTATTTGGTCAACATTAGGAAAACTATATGTTTTTCAATGAACACCTTAAGTTAGTTCATGGTGAAGCTAAATCAAGAGCATTGGGTAGAAGTAAAACATGTGCTTAGGTATTTGAGGGGAACGATGGAGTAGGGTCTGATTTATATTGGAGGTGGTGAAGTGAATTTATATGGGTATTCATATTCATATTGGGTAGGAAGTGAAACATACAAGAAGAGCACATCAAGGTGTTTCTTTAGATTGGGATCAATGATGATATCCTATCTCAATAGGAAACATACTTCCATAACACTTAAATCAGTAGAGGTAGAGTGCATGGCAGCTGATACTGCTAGTTGTGAGGCCATTTGGATTCACAAGTTACTTGCATGTTTGTTTGATCGGGAGTTGGAACCTATAGTTATTCACTGTGATAATCAAAGTTGCATCAAACTCTTTGAGAATCCAATGTTTCATGACAATTCCAAGCATATAGAGATCAAATATCACTTCACACAATACATGGTTCAAAAGGGAGCAATGAAGCTCTAGTATATTCCCATGGATAAGTAAGCAGTTGATATTCTCACCAAGCCCTTGGAAAATGGAAAGTTTGAGGCATTCGGAGACATACTTGGATTGGTGCAGAATTCCTTCCTTGCTAAGATGGATTGTTGAGAATTATAGCTCGAACAAGAACTTCCACATAGGTTTAGTGTGAACATGTAAATAGTTTGAGATATTTTCGAAAAGTAATTATATTTTGTAATTCACTTTAGTAAAAAATGTGAAAGTCTTATATTTACTTAGATCAGGAGTAAACTCAAAAATAGATTAGGGTTTTGGTCTTAGCTAAAAGTATAAAGACATGTCAAGATAGAGAGTTCATACACACAAGAATAGTTG
>JASDQU010244045.1:50362-64719 GCA_032191745.1 Picea mariana | reverse complement strand
TGTTATTGTTGCTTGAGTTTTCTTAATATTAGACTTTTGAAGAGTAGAATAAGATTGTTGAGGAATAGTTCATTTTCTCCTAAGATTATAATCACTTGAAGAACAAATTTATGCTTTTGTCTCTTCATCATCAACTAGATTAAACCCGGGAAGAATATCCCAAAGGATCATAGTTGTATCTTTGGGGGATTCTTCTTCTTCACCCTCAACTAATCCATCTATATTCTCTATAGAATCTTCGGTCTGTACACACTCATCAAGGAAACGATTTTCCACTGAACTCGTTGCATTAATCCATTGTGGACATGTTTTTTCTTAGTGATTAACCTAATGATAATTACAAAAAAATTCCATAGCAAGACTCTCAAAATCTAAATTCAAATTTGTCGGAGGAGGGGGAAAATTCAGGGGTTTAGGAGCCATTGAATTTCTAAAGAATCGTCTATAAGGTCTAGGGTTTGAAGTACCTTCCCCAGTATTATTCTTGATGTCAATTATTTCATTAGTCAATATTTTGATTACTCGTTGTAGGTTTTCAAGATCCATAGAATCAGTTTCTTTTCCTTGAGGAGTAGCCTTATTTTGTGGTTTTCCAGTATGATACTTCTTTTTTTCTTGTGAGTTATCCTTTTTGTTATAATTTTCTTTACATCCTAGCATTTCAAACTCATATTTTTTAGCTTCCTCAAAATTTTCTGCTAAAGTATGTTTTCCTACTCTTTTAAAAAACATAGATATGGTCTTAGTGGATATTAATCATCATCATCATAAACTTCTACTTGTAGTTCCTCAACAAATTTAGCATCACTTTTAAATTTATTAAGAAGTGTAGTAAATATTTGATTGAAATTTTTCACTCGTTCTTTGGAACCCATACTTAATGCAAATAGTTTTTCCATTAATGCTCCTATTGTGGTTTCCTCCCCAAACTTATACAAGAAAATTTTATGAAAATCAACCCAATTAGTTATTGAATCAACTAGTAAATTAAAATACCATGTCACGGCTTTGTTTTCAAAAGTGTAAGGAAAAAATCAACATACAACATCTTCATGTTGAACATTTAACAATCTAATTGCCAACATAAATTTTTTGATATGATCTTCAAGAAGACCTTATGTATTTGGATCATATTTTGGTAATAGCCTCTCTAGATGTTTAGGTAAATGATGAACTTGTCCAGTTATAGCTAATACATCTTGTGATAACCAAGGTTGTTCTTGATTATTATTATCATCCATGTTAGGGTTTTCCAAATCTATTTCTGAATTTTTAGAATTATCTTTTAAGTTTTCGGAAGTATTTTCTCTTTCAGAATTACACTCAAAACTAGCAGGGTTTGGGGTTGGGGGATTTTGATTGAGAGGAGAAATTGTTTCTTCCAATTCAATATCAATCAAATCTTCTATGGTATGAACTAAACTACCTTTAGCAATTTATACAATATTTTCAGGTGTTGTTTTTCGCGGAGGTATTAAATGGGCAACTGGTAAAGCATAATTTGCTTGGTAAATGCTCTAGTTATTTAACGAAAAGCATTGACTTCTTAATTTGGAATAGCATATGGGGTATATTGATACTCCCCATTACCTTCTACCTTAGAAGAACTAGGTATGTAGCTAAAAGATTCAACGGTATTTCCAGACTCAATGGGAGTGTTTTCAATATGTGGGACTGACTCAGCCATACAATGATCAGCCTTCCTTCTAGCACCAATTTTATTGACATGTCCTAGAACCAAATGTCAAGCAGCATGTGTTATATCCAAAGCATGTGTTATATCCAAAGAAAAATCCCAATCATACTTTTCTATTTTTGGTGTGACACAACTCTCTAGATTATAAGACCTGGCAATCTTAATTGATGGGATTTAACAATTTAAAGAATCGTTTTGAACATTTTCTTTATTTTGTTAAATTACCTAAATAATTGAATTTAAACTTATAAAAACTAAGAGAAGTTACATAAATCAAGATAACTTGTAAATCTTCAATCATTAAAAAATCAAATAAAATTATGGTTGCCTTTAAACATATAAATATTTATATTTTTAAATGCAACACAGAGAAATAATTGAAAGAAAATTTAACTAAGTTCTTCATTTTATAAAGATGAAAGATATGTTGAAAAAAAAAACAATTGCAAGAAATTTATTTCATGATAGAAAAATATGAACTATTAAAAATTTCTTACAACCATTCCAGATTGATAATAAGCAGAGATAAATATGAATAAATCATCAAACGAGACAATCTTTAATCAACAAAAACTGGCCTCTTGGTTGGCCTCCTTCATTCAATAAAAGAGTAGTCTTTTACATTCATTCCTGGAGTTCAAAAGCCAAAAATCCCTTTCTTTAAATTCCATCCTCCCTTTAATAACTTTGAAAAAACAATTAAGCTAATTTACCTCACTTTTAACCCTAACCTAATCAAGATCTTCTTCTTGGTCACCTGGGACCCTTTCTTTATACTACTCCTATTTCTAAAAAAAACTTTGACAAATATCAATATGAGGAAATACATGTTTCAATGTTCATGACCTTATGTAGGAAAATTGATAACATGCTCTTAAATTTCCAGCTTTGTTTCCATATTGCCAATCTCTATGTCAGATATAACTAGTTCAATCTTTTTAGGGATCCTTGTTTTCAATTTTCTTCCTGACCATTGGGTGAAAACCAAACTTATATTCCAATATGAAAGTAAAAAATAATCGTGAACAAAGTCATTTTGTTATCCGCAACAGGGAAAAATCATAAGTTTGAAAACCATTCGTACTAAATCCAGTATAAAAGATTGAAAAGGTCCCAAAATATGAAAATCACCACAATTTTGAAAATCAGTAAAAGTCTTAAAGATCAAATTTATAAAAATGCATTTACTAAAATAATCAAGAACAAAATTTACTTACTAAGGAAAAATCAAAGTGGTACGCAAAATCTCTCAAGATTTTAGGGTGTGTTGAAGCCTCAACATCCCCACAATTTTGTTTGTGTTGATTTGTGTGCGGGTACAAAAATAAATAGAGTGTGCATGTTGTTGAATATGAAAGTAAAAAAAATGTTACGGAAACCAAAAATCATGAAGAAGTTGAATATGCCCATGGAAAGGGCAATATGGCTTTTTCATATGGTTTACGTGTTGATACAGTGAAGGATAGAAGAGTTGTAAAGGATGTTTCGTTTGAATACAATGAAGAGATTACAATAGCAAGAAGGGATGTGCAACTTGTACATCCAATTTTGGGGATGGTCCAGGAATATATGGAAGACATTGAGTATGTTTTACAACAAGTTGTAAGAATAATGATAGAGCTTGAGTATGTTTTACAACAAGTTGTAAGAATAATGATGGAGCTTAATAAAGCATAGATTATGGGGTGGAAAACTTGAATTATTGCAAAGATAAGAAACTTAATGAGAAAGAGAAGTTCCCTAGATGGGAAGTGCGAGACGATAAATGGTTCATAGTTTGTAGAAAAAGGAGAAATAAGAGGAATAAGAAATAAAGGAATCAACAAACATTTGTGAGAAAGATTCTCACAAATTTATTCACCGAGGGAGTAAAATGCATGAGCATCTCTGGGTAGTTGGAAATCCCACATTTCCAAAACCCCATTCCATTTTTGTTTGTTTACTTGGTTTTTATCTAAGATTGTTTACAAGAGAAATTTGTAATTAAAGAAGTATTCCGAATTAGACTATTTACAATATGCTATAGTAAAGTGGGGTTGGAAGTTCAAACTACTTCCAATAAAAGAAGAAAACATAGAATGTAGTTGTATTCGGGTAACATTGTGTCCAGAATACTTAACTCTTGAAACAACTCAGGAATATAGAGTTGTGTTTTGTTTTTTTTACCAAGGACAACAATGGGGAAGTGAACGTTAGGGTGCTTAAAGAAGGGAAGAATTTGTTGAAGGAAATTGACATAGACAACTATGATTACTAGAAACATGACTTATTTACATTGACAATGTTTTGAAGTAAGTTGACATAGTGAACTATGATAATTGGAGACATCATTTGTTTGCATTGATAACATTCTAAAGGAAGTTGACATAATCAACTATGACCACCAAAAAAACAAGAGTTGGGAATCATTGTTATGGGATATAAAGGAACGATTGAGCTTGAGTTTGAGGGTGATCCAACATAAAATGAGAAGATCTCATGAATTATCCAAGCAAGGGGGATCATAGATCTGAAAAGAGTATGAGGACTCACTATATTTGAAAATCAAGGCTTTGAGCCCACAAACATGAGATAAGATAAATGTGAATGGGTTGAAAGTGCTAGTGAATGAAATTTCAGAGACATTTATGAGATTATGATGTAATGAGGAGCATAAATATGTAATGATTTTGGCCTTTTTTTAATTTTCATAATAAAGAGTTGTGCTATGTTATGATTCCTTAGTATTTTTCTCACTATGCACTCTCAAATTGGAAGCATGTAGCCTATTCATATGGTATCGAGGCAGGAATATCTTGCAGTGAGGATAACTCCAACAAGGAGAGTAATAGGCAGAGTTTCCAAAGGAAGAGGCAATGCCAACAAAATGCATGTTGGGTAAAGTTGTTTGAGGAAGAGACAACTCCAACATGGTAACTAGTTAGATGTTGTCTAGATTTATAATAAAAAAATATTGTGGGAAAGTGATAGAAGTATGGCATAGAAAGGAAACAAGCAATTTATGAGAGGTAGATGCAGACCTCATTATGATGAAAATGATGACACACATATGATATGAATGGTGTTAATGCAGTAAGAAACCCTATACACATACCAAATGAAAGGAAAGACTAGACATGTGAATGTTGATACTGAAGATAAATGGGAACATGAGGTTTCTAAAGAAAATTCAAATAAGAGAGAAGCACTAAAGCCATGATAATATTGGGAGGGAGATGTCAATTGAATACTCCTATGTGTTTTGGGAGTTCAAATCTAGATGGTGTAATACCCCATTTTTTACCATGGAATGTATTGGATAAAATTATAAATAAATTGTAAATGTGAGTTTATAATGACATGAGTCAAGCCATGTGAGCTTAAATAAATGGCCTTACTTGTAAATGATGTAAATATGATAGTATGGATTGCTTGTGCAAATCTCAAGGTCATGCCCGACTAGTGAATGGCTAGGCATGTATCATGTAAATGTACCGCTATGGACCATGTCGTAGGCTTGCCATAATGAATTCAAGCTACATAAATATTAATGTTGAAATATAATATATAATGGTCCAAGATGGTTGCAAAGAGCACGATAAGGGATATGATTACGTTAGAGGAGAAGAGTAAAGGGGTCAAGTGGGAAAGTAAATCCTACATTACCAAGTGTTAGCCTTAAAACTCGTATCTTTTCCACCATGTGCCTTAAATAAATCCATCCACCTCTTTTCCACCATGTGCCTTAAACAACCTATCTACTTATCAAACCAATGATTGAATGCATGTAAAAGGTGGGTGGGGAAGTCTTCTCACATAGTCATGGAAGCATGGGTTGAGTACAATGATCAGGGGAAGTGTAAGAGTTCTACATTTTTCCTATCAAAAGTAATGTCATCCATCATTTCCCCCAATACTCACATTACCATTCACTCTAGAATTGATTATGGTATTCTCATGCTCATGCTATACATTTCTCATGCATTATTCGTCATTGCTAACCATTAGCTAATACAAGAATTGACCAAATCAACATTGTGAAGAGGAAATTGCAAATATGGGATGGAAGATATATGGTTGTAGGTGGTCATAGAAGCTAATCAAGTTAGGGATCCATCACTCACTATGCATTTGCTACTCTTTGAATTCTTAAGAGCCAAGTATGTTTCTTGCAATCAAGTCTTAGAAAATCATACAATGGATTGGGCTCTTTATGCCCACATTGAAGAACATTGGAGGGAATAATACCCCTAAGGGATTGTTGAGTAGAGAAAGGGGAGATATTCCTTGTGTGGTGTGCGGGAGTGGAAGAGAGTTCATTTTTTTATTGCTAGATGAAATATTATGATGCTCTATAGTGAGGAGATTGATTGAGCAGGAGAGTAGATAGGTTGGGCCGAGAGAGATAGAAGCTCGTAGCTTGGTTCCTTTGTCATTGTGGCCTAATAGCCTAGTTTAGAGGTGGTATTTGCACTGGATATCTATGGTTGGGTGGAAAATTTCTCTTGCACGACCAATTTCTTGGACTTTCTTTAGTTAAAATATAAGTGCCTTATCATTATCATAGAAATGTATGTTATTGCATGCTTTATGTGTATGAATGATTAAATTATGGATATGGGAACTTAGGTGCCATGAAATCTATGATGCACCTAGGGAAGATAATATGTGGTAGCTAGGGAGGTACCCAAGTGGATAATGAATGTAATGTGGCCATAATAATGGAATAGGACCATTATGTAATTAAAAGGAAATAACAAAAATAAGGGGTAGTTGTAATAGATCCCTAGAAATACTCATGAAAAAGTATAAATACACATGAGTATGATTGTATTGGAGATGTGTTGGATTGTATTATGTTCTGGAAAATGTGGTTTGTGGAGTGATTCCTTCCATAATGAGTATTTGATGGTGTTACCTTACCTAAAGGTTTCTTCTCTCAATATTTGTTGTGTTGTTCATTGTGAATGTTTTGGTATCTTTGGTGTTTAAGGGTTTATCTCTGAAGTTTTATGGTTTATTCTCTCTTTTATCTATTAATTTTTACTACAACATATATTAGTCTGTGTTGGTTTATTCCACTACATTCTTTTAATTTTTTTTGTGCGCATATTTTTTTAGTTGTTGGTCCTTCCTAGGAAGTTTATTCAGTTGATATTATGGGGATATGGCCTCTAAGGGTCGAAATTTGAAAACCAAGTTCATGGCTACCCATCCCATGGTTGGGAGTGTTGGACGAGGAAACCACAAATGAGTTGATGGACTAGATTGTATGCAATGGTACTTTGATATTAATCGTGCTCGGGACTCCAAGAAAGTAAAGTTTGCATGCACAATATTGGGAGAACATGGTCAAGGTGTAGGAAAATATGGTTTTTATATTGTGAGGTAAGTATAGGAATTTATTTTACTTTATAAATATGCATGGAAGGTTGGAAGGATTAAAATAGAAGGATAGATATGTATAAGGGTATGTTGCTAAATTTTGTAGAGTTGCCATTAGAGGTAGTTTTGTAAAGGAGGATGTTGAGAAGGCTACTAAATTTGTGAAGGATCTTAATTCATCCATTCAAAATTAATTTAGCATGATGGAGATTCATTCCTTGAGTGAGGCTTACAATTTTACCTTAAAGGAAAAAATCAAGTTGTTAAGAAGATGAGACAATGTGAAAAAGAGAGCCATTGAAGGTGAAGAGCAACTATGTGAAAGACAAGAGGGAAAGAGTAAAAAGATATAAATAGAATTAGTGAAAGAGATCCCCATAATGATGTGAAAAATGATAAGTATGAGCAGAAAGAAGTTGTGATTGATTGCATGTTAGAAAAGAAAAATATGAGCATGTGATTGAATGCATGCTTAAAGAAATGGGTTAGGAGCATGTGAATGAGTTCTTTCCAAAGGAAGCAGAGAAGGATATTATTGTATGATGTATGATGGAAAAGTCACATCTAGGTGGATTATAAGAGGAGGTTCCATTGAATAAGGTTCATGTGGGAAGTTTTCATTCCCATTATTCCTTTTGTACTGATGTATGTGTAGGTACAATAGTAAAGAAAAGTCTGAATGTTGTTGAATATGACTATGAAAAGGAAACGTTCATGGAAACCAATGATCATGAAGAAGTTGAATATGACCATGTCAAGGGGGAGATGTTTCTTGCATACGGTTTATGTCCTAATGTGAAGGATAAAATAATTGTGAACATTGTTTCATTTGAAGACAATGAAGAGCTTACAATAGAAGGAAAAGATGTGTGATGTGTACATCCAATATTGGTGACAATGCAAGAATACATGGAGGACATTAAGTATGTTTTGAAAAAAGTTCCAAGAATAATGATGGAAATTAATAAAGAAGATATTATGGAGATGAATATCTGGATTATTTTAGCACCAAGTAGCTTAATGAACATAGAGAAGTATCGCAGATGGGAAGTATGAGATAGTAAATGGTTCAAAGTTTGGGGCCTAAGGAAAAAAAAAAGTAAGAAGAAACCAAAAAACAATAAGAATAAACAAACAAAACAAGGATCAGAAATTTATTCACCATGGGAGTCTGATTTAAGAGCATCCTTGGGTAATTTTTAATATTTCCTTGCACAAAAAAGTTCCATTTCAGTTTCCTAATTTTTTTTTCTTGAAATTTTGCCAGGGTTGTTTTCCAAATACTTATTTCCATCAAATAAGTGTTCAAAATTAGGCTATCTATAATAGGTTGTAGTAAAGGAAGTTTAGATTGCTTCAAATGAAAGAAGAAAAAAAAGAATGTAGTACTTACTTCATTTTCCTCATTTATCCTGTAAATTATCTACCCTAATTGAATATTCTACTAACTCTTTTCACTTAATTTATTTTTTTCCTTTTTTTCTCCAACTAACTCTTTAGTTTGAACAAATATGATGCTAGTATCTTCAATTTACCCTTTAAAACTTGGATTTCTTTATCTTTTTCTTTGACTAAAGATTTTACCCCAGTTTTATCATTAGAGTCCTCTCCAAGAACAATTATTCTTTGCTCCAAATCATGAATATTTACAAGTCTTTCTTTAATTACAACCATTTTTTGTTTTAACTGATTCTCCAACTTAGTCACTAGCATTGTCAATTTCTTGACATTTGTTGCTACTTGCATTAAATCTCTAGATACCATTTTCCTAGTTTGTTTATGACATTTAATCTTATCTTGTATCTGCATCTTATCAAGATCAATCTTCACTTTATTATTCTCATATTCATGAGACTTAATCTCTCCTTCATTCTTGTTGATTGTTGGTTGCAAGATAGCCATGACAAGTGTTCCTTTATCATAATAAAGTGAAATTAAGATCCTAGGAGGTGTTGATCCTTCCTAACTTGTCTGAGAAAATAGTTTTTCTTTTTATTAATTGGATTGCTTCTTGTTCAAAATCATCTCAGTGAAAACATCAATGTTGTTTTCAGATATTGATATCTCTTTAGAACCTCTTACTCCCTGTGCCAACTCACTTTGAAGGATTTAATGAGGTTTATTGGATGTTGGAATATGTGTAATTGAAATAATGGACTTCTCGAAAATCAGTCCACTAGCATCTTTGATCTTATCTTTTTTCTTTCTAGTATATTGCTTCTCTCATTCTTCTCCTAATTCGGAACTTGAATCTAGTCTCATTCTTTTTGGTTATGGCTCTGTCTCATCTTCTTCCATCATATCTTCAATTTCTATAACTTTTCTATGTAATTTTTAATTTTCTAGAGTCTCCATGAGATAGTCTATTTCCCTTATTGACATTCCACTACATGGACTCATTGGCATTGATGCAAATGAAATCACTACTTCACTTACTATTTGTGTTGGTTGATCATATTCAATTAAGATAACCTTATTTGACCCTTATTTCTAGTTGGTTGGTTCATTTTTAACACTTTTATTTATATTTTCCAAAACATTATGTGCTTGTAGGACATCCTAGACTTCTTCCCAAATATCTTTGTTAGCAAGTCTCTCTACCTTTGGATCTGCATGATGAAGATATGGAGCATAACTAATAGCAATTTCATGTTAGAAATGATATGATGTGAATCATAATTCCACATTTTTACTTCCATAAAATAAAAATAAAAATTTATCATTTTCTCAACTTTAGTCAGTGCATATTTGCTTTTGACTATGAAAGAGAAAACTTTTGCAAGAAAAAGTAACCTTTTGATTTCTTGAAGCGAAATGAATAAAGTTTGAGTTCATACTTTGTCTAATATACTCTAAGGGAAAATTCCCAGGAGTTAGAAAGGGTGGAAGCATATATGGTTTGAATTTTGAACAGTAAATTATGATAACTATACACTTTTCAAATAAGTACCAATCCTCTACTTTAGAATCTAGGCTCAATTGGAGGAGTTGTTTGCACTCAAAGAAGAATCTTGGGGGACATTCATTATGCACTACTGTATAAATAGTATGCATGAACTAATCCACAAAGATCTTAAAATTGTTCTTTTTCCCTTGATCTTGCACAATTCTTGTCCATTTTAACACCAAAAGAGTTCTACCTTGTTGATCAACCTTATTTAAGCCTAAATACTCAAAATGAGAAAACTAGAAATAAATCATAATGTAGATCAAATAACATTGATATTTGTAGCATTTTAAGGATTGAAACTAAATAAACTGCGCATGGATAGCATTAAACAAATACTTGGCATAGTTAAACCTTTCTGACTATGTTATTCTAAAAAAAATAAACTTAAAAAAAACCCCAAAATTAAGTCATCCAGGATAATTTCATTATCATCTCCCATAATCAAACAAGACATGGAAATTATTTCTTTAGATACAACCAAAATTTTTTATGCAGATAAAGGTAGGGTTAACTCAAGTATTTTGGAAATCTTAGGTAACAATTTCAGCAGTAAAGATTGCTTCTCCTCATTTGTCAAGGAATTAAATTGCATACTTAAAATATCTTCATCGAGAAATTTTTGGTTATCAGGTAGCAATCGCATATCATATATATCTTCTAAAGTAAGAGAAAAAATCACTCGTGTTGCATCACATGATTTTACCACTCTTTAGCTTGGGTCGTAAAGACTTGAGCACGTTAGAAAAAATTCAGGGAAATGGTAAGTTTTTGGGACAATTGCTTGTACTAGGCCACATTCCCAAGTTGGTAAAGTATCGAGGGCATATTTTAACTATCAGTAAGCTTACTTGTGAATTTCATAAGAATTTTTAACAGTGAACCTAGGCTGAAAGATATCACCATCTCTATCAATTAACTGGTCTGAATTAGAATTCTAGGAAATGGGTTGTACAAGATCCACATGTTTTTGTCTCGAATATATGGTTTCTTTCAACTAGAATATAAAGCTTTACTATTACTTACAGAGTGATAGGTTGAATAAGACAAAGAAAAGGAAACTAACAGTACCCATTTCGCCTAAAATTTGAATTGAGGATTGTTAGTCTAATTTCATGCAAACTCAAGTTGTAACTCAATGCCTTTTACAAGTTTCAATTTTGTTTTGTTTATGTAACAGTGATTGAAATGACCACCTTTCTTCACATTTGCATGTGTTATGTATTAAAACCACTCATCATAACCTAACACCTATCGATTTCTTAATTGATTTTAAATGTGTTCATATACGACTCATTAAATATAACCTACTACATTAATTATTGATTTATTGAATACAAATATATCAAGAGGCTTGCAGAGGCTACGATGGCAGTTTTGAAACTATGTATTTCCCTTCGCAATTGATAAGAAGCCACCATGTGTCTTTGGGTGGATTTTGGTTTGCAAAGTCAAAGGCCAATATTAAAAACATGTATTTTCGTCCCCTATAAACGATCCTATCCATTGATATCCATTCATCATGAATAATCAAATCTAACACATGATCACTTTGATTAAAGTCGTTAAATTATGAATTTTGAACCCACACATGATTAATTTCAAATTTATTCAACACTTGTCAACCCATGATTGGTCAAAAAAATCCTCAAACTCAATTTGGCCTCTTTTTATCTCATTTATTCATAACTCTTATCGATAATGAAATTTCAACTAAATTTTATAAAATATGAAAATGGACTTTGAGCACATTTATACCATCATTTTTTTCAAATAGTAGCAATTTCATTAAAGAATAGTAAATAATCTATCATAAATCATTTAGAGTTGCAACATTTGGTTCCACATGGAAATGATGATTCCTTAGGAAGTATCAAGCACGAAGATGAGTTCTTCATTTGTTTGGCAAATGGAGTCTTAATGAGCTTCTCTAGCGTGTGTGAATTAATTAATGCACGTATAAAATTTCAATCAATTTATCACTTAGTTTCCCAAGGGTCATAATAATTATGAGTTAATAAATCAACATTAATTACCTAAAAGTATTAGCATGAATAGGATTCACTTTTATTATACTTTCAAGATTATATTTCGTTTGATTCATTATTAGATTTTAATTCAATATCCTTAAAAATTCGTTGTTATCTTGTTTTCCTACACTATCTTCCTATAAATTTGGTGAATTACCTCATAGTTATGGTTGTAAATTATGATGATTACCCCTGGTTTATGGAGGTAGTTGGTCATGAATATTGACATACTGAGGATTTGAATTTAATGCAAAGGAAGGAAATGGTTTCAAAGAAATTAACTCTTCTAGCACTAGCTTGTCCAACGTTCAGTCTTCCAATGTCAAAGGATGCAATTTCCTTAGGCCATGAAGTGTCAAAGAAGAAATGTGGATGTCCCAAAAAGGATGAAGACCCGAGCTACTATGTGAATCAAGAAGAGACCCATGGATCTACATCTGTTCCAAATCTTTAGTTCAATACCATGATTGAAATAAAGTTATATATCTTATCGTAGGATGTAGCAGAGATTAAGCAAGAGATTTTTAGGGGAAATTTTTTTTCAAGACAATCTAAGACCAGTGGCCCCTCTGTTGAGGACCTGGTTTACATCAATGATTAGAAAATCTCGTATTATGTTGTTCTACTATTATTGTTATGACATCTTGTAATCCTCCCGCCTTTCTTGGTATACATTGTTACCTTTTATTTTGAATAAAAAATGACTTTTAGCTCTTTCTTTCAATTCATCCTCTTACGCCGTGAGTAAAGCAGGTCGGGAATCCATTATGGCATGCGGTTTCGGAAAGTAGGAGCACTCAGAAAAAGTTAGTAATTTTATCGTAATAAAAGAGGGTGGGTTAGTGGCTAGAAGTTCACGACTCTCCACTGGGCCAATGATTTATTATGAAAAACCCATAGCAAAAGACTAGATTGTCTGAATACACTTAGCAGAGAATCGGGAAATTATAAATTCTAAATTTTCCTGATCAAGGAATAGAGTAAGGACTTAACTACTCCTCTCCTCCTACCCTCTCATCTCCTTATCCTATATGAGGTCAATCAATCCTATTGATGAAATCATATAGACTTTATTTCCCTTTCTTGGCTTCAAATATGAGTAAGGAAAGAAGAAATTTCATGCACAAATAAAAATAAAAATAAATATCAAATAAGTTTTTATGATATACTAAGTAATCTCAATACAATGAATACTATGTTTCTAATTTATCCTAAAATGATTGTTTTATATGTTCCATTATAATATTTTAGTCATATATTTTTCTTTTAATATTTTTAAATGGAAAATTTGAATAAAATTAATAATTTATCTCTTTATCTCTTAATTTATATTTTAGTAATAATTTTACATTTTAATGTTTTATCTTTTAATTTAGATTTTAGTAATAATTTTTCATTTTAATGTAAATTTCCATTCGTAAATAACTCCACTTAATCAACAAAGAAGAAGGGAAATTAAATGTTTGTTTTTTCTCAAAAATAAAAAGGAATGGATGTATTCTTTTTAAGGCATATTTGACATTTTGGGGGTTTTAATGAAGAATTCATATGAGAAAGTTATCATTTCCTCTTGATATTACTCCACTTCCCACGAGTGTCCACAGCCCCAGTGGATTCATTCTAATACCACAGATATTGATATGTTGTCATGGAGTTTCCATAGCCCCAGCAAAGATATATGCATTTCCCTATCTTTATAGGAAAGGAAATATAGTCTTTGACAGGGAAATGCAGTTATCTTTGTCAAGGCTATGGATGCTCACTGGCAGCAGATCAATATTTGTAGTACTAGGATGACTCCACCAGGGTTGTGTGTGTGTCAATTGGGTTTAGCTCAGGTGGTTGGGAGGAATGATTGTTATCCTACTTAATTCAATAAAATCAAAAATAGAAAGATATATACAAAAAGTAAATAAAAATATGTACAAAATAAGTGAAATTTAAAAAACTTTCAATTAGAACTCAAAAGAAAAGTGAAAATTAATTCAAGAAAATAAAACTATACATAGGATATTTACAAAAATTTGTCTCTTTGAGTCAATAGACAAGAAAATGTTTCAGAAAATGCCCATTAATAGGTGCTCCTAAACTCTCCCCTTGCAAGTTTTGTAGTAAATAGGAAGTTTGACCTTGAATTGACTCAACAATGAATGATTCGACTCAAAGATTATCAATCTTTCCATGTTTTCCAGGGTCTTCCTTTCGTTTATCCCATTTTAACACTAAATCTTGTGTAGTGAACACTCTATCTTTGGCCTTCTTATAAAAGAGTTTTTTCATTTTATCTTGATATTATTGTAATTTATCATTAGTTTGCTTT
>JASDQU010244045.1:13302-50167 GCA_032191745.1 Picea mariana | reverse complement strand
ATTGCTTCTTGTTCAAAATCATCTCAGTGAAAACATCAATGTTGTTTTCAGATATTGATATCTCTTTAGAACCTCTTACTCCCTGTGCCAACTCACTTTGAAGGATTTAATGAGGTTTATTGGATGTTGGAATATGTGTAATTGAAATAATGGACTTCTCGAAAATCAGTCCACTGGCATCTTTGATCTTATCTTTTTTCTTTCTAGTATCTTGCTTCTCTCATTCTTCTCCTCATTCGGAACTTGAATCTAGTCTCATTCTTTTTGGTTATGTCTCTGTCTCATCTTCTTCCATCAGATCTTCAATTTCTATAACTTTTCTATGTAATTTTTAATTTTCTAGAGTCTCCATGAGATAGTCCATTTCCCTTATTGTCATTCCACTACATGGACTCATTTGCATTGATGCAAATGAAATCACTACTTCACTTACTATTTGTGTTGGTTGATCATATTCAATTGAGATAACCTTATTTGACCCTTATTTCTAGTTGGTTGGTTCCTTTTTAACACTTTTATTTATATTTTCCAAAACATTATGTGCTTGTAGGACATCCTACACTTCTTCCCAAATATCTTTGTTAGCAAGTCTCTCTACCTTTGGATCTGCACGATGAAGATATGGAGCATAACTAATAGCAATTTCAGGTTAGAAATGATATGATGTGAATCATAATTCCACATTTTTACTTCCATAAAATAAAAATAAAAATTTATCATTTTCTCAACTTTAGTCAGTGCATATTTGCTTTTGACTATGAAAGAGAAAACATTTGCAAGAAAAAGTAACCTTTTGATTTCTTGAAGCAAAATGAATAAAGTTTGAGTTCATACTTTGTCTAATATACTCAAAGGAAAAATTCCCAGGAGTTAGAAAGGGTGGAAGCATATATGGTTTGAATTTTGAACTGTAAATCATGATAACTATACACTTTTCAAATAAGTACCAATCCTCTACTTTAGAATCTAGGCTCAATTGGAGGAGTTGTTTGCACTCAAAGAAGAATCTTGGGGGACATTCATTATGCACTACTATATAAATAGTATGCATGAACTAATCCACAGAGATCTTAAAATTGTTCTTTTTCCCTTGATCTTGTGCAATTCTTGTCCATTTTAACACCAAAAGAGGTCTACCTTGTTGATCAACCTTATTTAAGCCTAAATACTCAAAATGAGAAAACTAGAAATAAATCATAATGTAGATCAAATAAGATTGATATTTGTAGCATTTTAAGGATTGAAACTAAATAAATTGTGCATGGATAGCATTAAACAAATACTTGGCATAGTTAAACCTTTCTGACTATGTTATTCTAAAAAAAATTAAACTTAAAAAAAAACCCAAAATTAAGTCATCTAGGATAATGTCATTATCATCTTCCCATAACCAAACAAGACATGGAAATTATTTCTTTAGATACAACCAAAAGTTTTTATGCAGATAAAGGTAGGGTTAATTCGAGTATTTTGGAAATTTTAGGTAACAATTTCAGCAGTAAAGATTGCTTCTCCTCATTTGTCAAGGAATTAAATTGCATACTTAAAATATCTTCATCAAGAAATTTTTGGTTATCAGGTAGCAATCGCATATCATATATAGCTTCTAAAGTAAGAGAAAAAATCACTCGTGTTGCATCACATGATTTTACCACTCTTTGGCTTGGGTCGTAAAGACTTGAGCACATTAGAAAAAATTCATGGAAATGGTAAGTTTTTGGGACAATTGCTTGTACCAGGCCACATTCCCAAGTTGGTAAAGTATCGAGGGCATATTTTAACTATCAGTAGGCTTACTTGTGAATTTCATAAGAATTTATAACAGTGAACCTAGGCTAAAAGATATCACCATCTCTATCAATTAACTGGTCTGAATTAGAATTCTAGGAAATGGGTTGTACAAAATCCACATGTTTTTGTCTCGAATATATGGTTTCTTTCAACTAGAATATAAAGCTTTACTATTACTTACAGAGTGATATGTTGAATAAGACAAAGGAAAGGAAACTAACAGTACCCATTTCGCCTAAAATTTGAATTGAGGATTATTAGTCTAATTTCATGCAAACTCAAGTTGTAACTCAATGCCTTTTACAAGTTTCAAAGCAAACTCAAGTTGTAACTCAATGCCTTTTACAAGTTTCAATTTTGTTTTGTTTATGTAACAGTTATTGAAATGACCACCTTTCTTCACATTTGCATGTGTTATGTATTAAAACCACTCATCATAACCTAACACCTATAGATTTCTTAATTGATTTCAAATGTGTTCATATACGACTCATTAAATATAACCTACTACATTAATTATTGATTTATTGAATACAAATATATCAAGTGGCTTGCAGAGGCTACGATGGCAGTTTTGAAACTATGTCTTTCCCTTCGCAATTGATAGGAAGCCACCATGTGTATTTGGGTGGATTTTGGTTTGCAAAGTCAAAGGCCAATCTTAAAAACATGTATTTCCGTTCCCTACAAACGATCCTATCCATTGAATAATCAAATCTAACACATGATCATTTTGATTAAAGTCGTTAAATTATGAATTTTGAACCCACACATGATTAATTTCAAATTTATTCAACACTTGTCAACCCATGATTGGTCAGAAAAATCCTAAACTCAATTTGGCCTCTTTTTTATCTCATTTATTCATAACTATTATCGATAATGAAATTTCAACTAAATTTTATAAAATATGAAAATGGACTTTGAGCACATTTATACCATCATTTTTTTCAAATAGTAGCAATTTCATTAAAGAATAGTAAAAAATCTATCATAAATCAATTAGAGTTGCAACATTTGGCTTCACATGGGGATGATGATTCCTTAGGAAGTATCAAGCACTGAAGATGAGTTCTTCATTTGTTTGGCAAATGGAGTCAGTTAATGAGCTTCTCTATCATGTGTGAATTAATTAATGCACGTATAAAATTTCAATCAATTTATCACTTAGTCTCCCAAGGGTCATGATAATTAATAATTATGAGTTAATAAATCAACATTAATTACCTAAAAGTATTAGCATGAATAGGATTCACTTTTATTGTATTTTCAAGATTATATTTCGTCTGGTTCATTATTAGATTTTAATTCAATATCCTTAAAAACTCGTTGTTATCTTGTTTTCCTACACTATCCTCCTATAAATTTGGTGAATTACCTCATTGCTATGGTTGTAAATTATGATGATTACCCCTGGTTTATGGAGGTAGTTGGTCATGAATATTGACATACTGAGGATTTGAATTTAATGCAAAGGAAGGAAATGGTTTCAAAGAAATTAACTCCTCTAGCACCAGCTTGTCCAACGTTCAGTCTTCCAATGTCAAAGGATGTAATTTCCTTAGGCCATGAAGTGTCAAAGAAGAAATGTGGATGTCCCAAAAAAGATGAAGACCCGAGCTACTATGTGAATCAAGAAGAGACCCATGGATCTACATCTGTTCCAAAGCTTTAGTTCAATACCATGATTGAAATAAAGTTATATATCTTATCGTAGGATGTAGCAGAGATTAAGCAAGAGATTTTTAGGGGAAATTTTTTTCAAGACAATCTAGGACCAGTGGCCCCTCTGTTGAGGGCCTCGTTTACATCGATGATTAGGAAATCTCGTATTGTGTTGTTCTACTATTATTGTTATGACATCTTGCAATCCTCCCGCCTTTTTTTGTATACATTGTTACCTTTTATTTTGGATAAAAAATGGCTTGATGAAATCATATAGGCTTTATTTCCCTTTCTTGACTTCAAATATGAGTAAGGAAAGAAGAAATTGCATGCACAAATAAAAATAAAACTAAATATAAAATAGGTTTTTATGATATACTCAGTAATCTCGATACAATGAATACTATGTTTCTAATTTATCCTAAAATGATTGTTTTATATGTTCCATTATAATATTTTAGTCATATATTTTTCTTTTAATATTTTTAAATGGAAAATTTGAATAAAATTAATAATTTATCTCTTTATCTCTTAATTTATATTTTAGTAATAATTTTTCATTTTAATGTAAATTTCCATTCGTAAATAACTCCACTTAATCAACAAAGAAGAAGAGAAATTAAATGTTTGTTTTTTCTCAAAAATAAAAAGGAATGGATGTATTCTCTTTAAGGCATATTTGACATTTTGGGGTTTTTAATGAAGAATTCATATGAGAAAGTTATCATTTCCTCTTGATATTACTCCACTTCCCACGAGTGTCCACAGCCCCATTGGATTCATTCTAATACCACAGGCATTGATATGTTGCTAGTGAGTTTCCATAGCCCCAGCAAAGATGTATGCATTTCCCTATCTTTATAGGAAAGGAAATATAGTCTTTGACAGGGAAATGCAGTTATCTTTGTCAAGGCTATGGATGCTCACTGGCAGTGGATCAATATTTGTAGTACTAGGATGACTCCACCAGGGTTGTGTGTGTGTCAATTGGGTTTAGCTCAGGTGGTTTGGAGGAATGATTGTTATCCTACTTAATTCAAAAAAATCAAAAACAGAAAGATATATACAAAAAGTAAATAAAAATATGTACAAAATAAGTGAAATTTAAAAAACTTTCAATTAGAACTCAAAAGAAAAGTGAAAATTAATTCAAGAAAATAAAACTATACATAGGATATTTACAAAAATTTGTCTCTTTGAGTCGATACACAAGAAAATGTTTCAGAAAATGCCCATTAATAGGTGCTCCTAAACTCTCCCCTTGCAAGTTTTGTAGTAAATAGGAAGTTTGACCTTGAATTGATTCAAAAATGAATGATTCGACTCAAAGATTATCAATCTTTCCATGTTTTCCAGGGTCTTCCTTTCGTTTATCCCATTTTAACACTAAATCTTGTGTAGTGAACACTCTATCTTTGGCCTTCTTATAWAAGAGTTTTTTCATTTTATCTTGATATTATTGTAATTTATCATTRGTTTGCTYTCTTTTTTTTTAACATGGATTACTCRATTAATTCTATRTTGCATATCATTTGGTTCTTCTTGAATTTCCAGTAGAATTTTCGTGAYTGAAATTTCTATCAATCCCATAACCCAATTGAAATGGTGAAGTACCAATTGTTCTCTGTGTGTTGACCTTATCTAACCATAATGCATCTTTTAATTAAGAATCTCAATTTCATTASTTATCATATAATGATTTTCATTAGAGAATTAAATTAATACATTCCCTTGTGGATAATAAGCAGTAGAATTCCTCGTGATAATGTTAAAGTTTTGGAAAAATTCAATCATGGCAATAGATGTAAAATATTTTCCATTATTAATAATTATCTTTCTTTCACAACCAAAACGAGATAGAATATTTTTCTCAAGAAATTTAATTACAACATAATCAATATCTTTTCTAATAAAAATTGTTTCCACCCACTTTGTGAAATAACCAGTAGAAGTGAAAATCCATCTATGTTGAACACCAAAAGGTGGATATATTTTCCCAATAAAATCTAATCCCCATTGTTGAAAAGGAGTTTGAACTTTGATAGGCTTTAAATGAAGTGGAGCAATTTTTTGTCTACCTGAGAACAATCGGTATTCAACACAAGCTTTAACTTTATTATTCACTTGAACAAACAAGCTTGGCCAATAATAACCATTTCTTAAAATTTTATGAGTAGTGGCTCTCCAGGTATAGTGACCTCCACACAGTTCATTATAGTGTTCAGTTATCAAAGCATCAGTTTCCTCTTCTAAAACACAATTAAGAAGAATACCATTTGGATCTTTCCAATATAACTTTCCATCAAGAATGAAATACTTAATGCCTTTATGTTTTAAAGACATATATTGAGATTTTCCTAAGTGCTTTGGGTATTGAATATTTATTGAGTAGTAAACAATATTTGCATACCATGGTGGATTAATAAATTATTCTTGAATTTGTTGAACTAGTTTTAAATAATCTGTTATTTCTAATAATCGTTTATGTTACTAATTCAAATCATTTTCGCAGGGAATTTCCTCATTTATTACACTAATTCCAAGAGTTCTATAGTTAGATTTTGCCATCAATTTGGTTATACCCCATCCCTTAATGAGTTTTTTTAATTTGATTTCCAAATCATACTCTTGAATTCTTGCAATTCATTTTCCTCTTCTTCCATCACAGACTTGTTGTCTAAAATATCATTTACCAGCACATGAGGAACAAAAAAAATTACCTTTGAACGTAAAACATAATATTGAAATGCTTTTAAATCCTTGACCAAACCAAAATCATGTTTCTCCATTATGTTATATTTTAATTTAGCATCACGTAGTGCTCTACTGAAAAATGTGATAGGTTGTTCATGTCCTTCATTGTTCTTTTGCAACACCATTGCTACAACTTGTTGACTCGAAATCTCATCACCTATTATAAAAGCATGCAAATGATTGCAAGTCCTATTTACTTATACTATGATATAAGATTAATAGGTGGCATCCCCAATAAGAAAACATCTAAATGTTATTTTCAAGCATTTCCCTCAGCATACATACATATATGCATCAATGGTATTACGATGAAGGTTCAAAAAGTTATGACATGATTCTTGGCATGGGTTGATGCACTTTAGTTTAATACTTAGCAGTGATGGTTGTTTCTCACCATTCTTCAGCTTCTTTACATAGTACTTATGAAACATGAAAACTTTTTGATCTACACTATTCTTGATTATTCTTGATTGCACATATAAAAAGGGTTGGAATCATTCTCTGTGTTATTAGAAAAATATGAACTTTACACCTGATATACATGCAAATAAGGATGAGTTGTAATGGGTGGGGGCATGATTTTTTATACTACATGGGTTTCTCATATACAAGACCTCACTATAAAATATGGTGTTTCATGTTAATATGTTCATATTGATTATATGTTGAAACAAAAGGTTATGTTATGAAATAACATAAGTTTCAATTCAAAGGGAAAAAAGGTTTGACATATAAGTGGTGCATATGTTTTCTTTTAATAGTACAATTTTTTGCTTATTACATAGCATGAAACTTTGATGTAAATGGTGTACGATTGAAAATTCAATTGATTAAACCCTAGCCTATTTGTATGATTAACCATTATTGTGAAGTGACAAGTAATGATGGCCATGAGAAGAGGGTTGATATAGCACATGGTTATGTTCTTACATGGCATTTTTTGTCAGCCCATGATTGGTTAATATAGCATATTGTGTATATGTTGATGGCGCATGCGAGTTGTTTGAAGTGATGACCAACATGCACTTGTGAGTTATGTTGGGAACCCGACGTGATGAGTTGGCCATGCAATTAATTTACAAAAACGTGGTAATTAATCCCACAATCCCCGCATATACCACCCTCATTTTTCCTTGGGCGTTGGTCGTTTCACTTTGTTGTTGTTGTAGAGGGGCAGAGCTCGAGCCTGGTGTAAAAAATATGTTCATGGTAGTTGCACCAACCATTTTGCCCATAAAGCACTGGTATAAAAGCACTCAAGCCCAAGTATGGAAATATCATCTTGTTGAGCATCATTTGCATGCATTTTTCACTATAATAGTTTATTGATGGCTCTGTTTTTTACTGGTTTTTTAGTATGCTTCTCTTTTCTCTTGCTTTTCTCTCTTAATGGATAAATCGTTCAAGGATTTTGTGTTGAGAAAGAAAACAAGATAGATAGTTTGTGATGCAATGTTTGTCTCCCTTCATGCACTATTTCATTTTTCATTTATCAGTTTCGGCTCTTGAATTCAAACCCATATGATATCATGGTGAGTTGTGACCTAGTTTCAAGTTCTTGTAAAGATTGCTTGTTGCCCGGTATATCAAATTTTGAATTTCCTTCACTTCACTGAAAAAAACTTGGTTTTGAACTCACTGGTCATTATTGGATATGAGTTTTGTGTTATTTTAAAAAAATTGAGTTGAAAATTTTTATATGTATACCATCCTGGTTTATTTTTTGGAAATGGATTAGTAGTGACTAACGTATCAATGGTTATTGAGTCTAATTTGGGTTTTGAAACCATGACCTCAATGGGTTTTCGAATTGTTAAATTATTTTCACAGGTCATTCGTTTTGGTTGTGACTAGTAGAGAATTATGATGGATTCTAGTTGTTTTGAGTTTCAAACCCACGCCCATATTCCAGGCAGTTATTTTTAATTAAAATATGAACCATACCAGCATTGACTTGAGTCAACCCTTGGTCTTGGTCGAATGAATTTTTTATTTGAATAAATCTTGAAGTGGTGGTGTATAAACTTTTTGTTTTTGTTGAGTCGAAGTCAAATTCGAACCCACAACTTTATAAATGTTTAATTGGATTTTAGGTTGGTATATGATTCCTAATATGGATTTATAGCAACAATATGTTAACTTTTATTCAGCGTTGAGTTTGCATTGAACTTCTAACTCATAATTATGTGAAATTTAATTGTTTTCATATTGATTTGATGAGTTAACAATAGTTTTGGTCTTCATAACCAAACATGAGGTGTTGAGTTCAAGTGTTTCCTAAACAAACTCTATTTTTTGAAGAGCTGTTATATTTATGGTCACCTCCTTGAATTGATTTCAAACCTGTCAAGAAAAAATAAGTATGGCTAAATACACTCTATGTTGGCTATGTTCTTTTTGAAAGGTCATGTTATGAATTAAACTCAATATACTACAGCATTATAATTATTTTCGACCATGACATCCCTTTGAGATTTTGTTAGAAGTTGTAATATATTTCAGTCAATATTCTAGTCATTTTAATAAACTAAGAATATTCACGAGTTTTGGAATTTGACAAAGATATGAATTGAAATTGTTAAGTTTAATGATACAAACTTATGAAATATAATGAATGTTTGGAAAAGGGGTGGAATTTTGATATGAAGTTTTAAAATTTATTTTTCTTCTATTCATATAAACAGAACCAAACACTCTCATAGTATATCATTTTCTATTAATTATTCCCAAATTTCTGAAACATATTTCATTTAATTTCATAAATTTTCTCCCCTGTTATATAAATAGAAAAGAACTTTCAAGAAGAAATTTGCTGGAAAATTGGTATATATTGTCCTGATGCTTGAACAGTTTGTGTAATTTGAATGAATCATGGGATGTGTTGACATGCATAAAATATAGTATACAATGGTTTATAGAGCATGTTGATATTAACTTTATCCAAATTGAAAATGGGATAAGTTGTAAGAAGAATTGATATGGATTGTGAACATCGTCCTGCATTCATTTCGTCTATTTCATTTCCATAAATTACAAGTCTTGTTTTTCATCACTCCTTGCCATTATAATTCCATTTCCATTCATTTCCCCGTGTTCAATGAGATCAGTGACATTTCGGTAAAGATTTACAATTTGAACGTTTTGGACAACAAGCATAGAAAGGACAATTATCATATTCATTCCTATGTTTCCTTGTTTCCTTTCATTTTTCCCTTATTATGCTTGATTGACTCGTCGGTTCAAAACCATTATTAAATTGTGTGTAAGGAAAAATAGTATTTGATGATTAACATATTGTGACTTGTGTATGCTAATTTGATCATTGGTGAATATTTAGATGATTTTCTTCAACAGAGGCAGCAACCACTTTGGAAACGGAGGAAACAGAGGCAGAATGCCCAATGCATTTGGGCAAAGAGGTTGAAATAGAAGGATGAGGTTTTCCATCCATTTTGATGCTAATTCTAAGGAGTTTAACAAACTAGTCCAAATTGGTTATTTGAACTTCGTTGGCAATCCTTCCTTCCAGCCACCTCAGCCACCAGTTAGACCTCCCCTTCATACTCACCCAAGTATTGTAGACTTTCATTAGCAACCCCTTATGCAACCCCATGTGCCACCATCCAATGATGGTTGGGAGAATGTGCATGTTAATCTTCCCTCTAGTGTATGTCATTGGCCCACTTTTTCACTGCCACTCCCTCCCCCTCCTCCTTTACAGCCTGCTCAACATGTTGCTTCTATTATTGTTAATTATTGTAAAACTAGCACTTGACACTTATTCTGAAATAAAACCACTTTATTTAATAACTGCATACCTAGGTTATTAACTAATTAATCGACGGAAGCATAAAACTGAAACCAACACATTGCATAAAGATTTTTGGGTAAACACCCCTGGAAAAACCTCGAAGGGAAAACCAGATTTGTGTTCAATTTTGTTAATTAAGATCATTGGGCTCCCATCCTCGGATAATGGCCCATCATAAGAATACAATGTTGCAATATCCTAGCACACCTGGTTGTTATCTCTCTTGTTACCCCTTTGCACCTTTCCCCAGCCCCGCCCACTCACACTTGGATGAAATGCTCTTCACCCACTCAATGAGATCTCCTCATTGTCCACTCAGTGTGTGACACAAGCACATGAGAAAAGAATCCCTCTTTTCTCCTATGTGTTGTCTATATGTCTCATTGTCTTACTTAGGCTGCCTTTTATTATGTTGAGTTAACCCTAAATCCAAAACCTCATATCTCCTAAAGTGATCAATGGTTGAAATCTAATCTCACCTTCACTTTAGATCTAATGTCTAGGATCAACTCACTTAAGTTACTAATGCCAACAAACTTAGGCATTTAACTTAATTTAACTCACATTGATCATAAAAGGTCATTCACTTTAACAATTACTCATAAAGTGAATTTGTTAAGGTTCTGAGAGGTATTAGGATGAATTCCATATGCTAGACACCAATCCTATGTGGAAGCACCTCTTTGATGCTAAATACAACAATAGTTGCCTCACCTGTACATTCTATTCAGCTCCCAAAAAATTATAAATCCCTAGATATTGAGCCAGAGCCAAGTGAAAGAAAGTGGCCTGCCATTTTTATCAGTTCAGATTCATCAGAGACATCCTCTTATTATGCCAAACTTGAAGATGATGTAAGAAAAATCGCATTTGATGATATGCACCTGGAGGTGTCAAAGGTTGAAGAGAAGAAATATGTTGATGCGAATTTACTCAAGCATAGGGCAACATTGACAGAAGGAAGTAGACTGAGAGAGTCTACTTCCAACAGAAAATATTATTTTTGACTTTATTTTTATTGTCATGATGACATATCAAATCAACATTAGAATCCCATAATTTTTGACAGACATGATAATTTTTTTTTTGAGAAACTTATATCATGCCTTTAAAGTATTTTGGGAGATACAAGTGTTTATAATTATGTGGCATGATTACTTTGGATGCTTTTGATATATATTTTTATGATGATGTATGCATTATATCTTGAGTAAAATGTGGAGGAACAAGGGAAAATTGAAAATAAAGCAAATAAAGGAATATAGGGGCCCCACCTATTAATTATTATATATTGTTATTATTTACCCTTATCATAAATAAAGTTGTCCCATTATTAACTGAAGTTATTTAACTTTAGTAACAAAAGGTAGTTGAACCACTTGAACTACTTTTTGAAGAATAAAAGGAAGAGAGCAAGGACAAAGAAAGACATGAGAAAATAGAGAGAGACTTATGATAAGGTTTATCTTCTTTCAAGTGAGATTTCATATTCATTCTTTCATTTCTGAGTTTCATGAGAGCTGAGTCTTCTTGTTGATAGAAAGGTTACTCTAAAGGTGGCAAAGAAGAAATGACTAGGAAGCATAGAATTTTGACATACTTCAGAAGGTCGTCCATTTATCTTGACAGTATGTTTAGTTTGATTAGAATTTCTAAATTCATTTTCAGTTATGATTAAGGCTATTTTGTAGAGTTAAGACTATGATACGCTTTTAGCTTGGATTGATCCAGATTATTTTAGTCTTGGTCTTTTTCTTTCAAACACTGGTTGTCTTTGTATGATTCAAAAATACATCCTAGACTTCTAAGTCTGATTTTGGTCCAAACAATTGCAAGGGTTTGTAAAGAGGAACTTGGTTGTAACTCAGAAAATACATCAATAAAATCATTTTATGGTTTCTTGTCAATTTGAGACTTGTGGTTTACCGGTTTTCAGATGTATCTATTCTTGTATTTATTCATTTTGATTCTTATAAAATTCATTTACAAACACTTTTCTATTTTTAAGTTTGTATTCTTTTGCAAAGCACAAAAATAGGATAATAGCATTAGGCACAAGGACTTATTTCTTAATGGTTGATTGATATTTTTGAACATGCTATAATCCTAGGGTAGCATTCCCTCCTATCTCATCCAGCCTAATGAGATTTGAAAATGTTTGAGTGAGGATATGTCCATTCCTCGCCTCAACACAGTTGTGTTTAAAAGAAAATGGGAAAATTAAAAAGTCTTTTTATAATCTGGGCTTATAAGAACAAATGCTTCTCCAATGGTTGTCTTAATCTCATAAAAAGAAGTTATCGATTATTTAGTCCATTTTACCACATTTCCATTTTTAATTATATTAGTTATGCCTTTTACAATTTCAAAAAAATTAAGAATAAATATTCTTATAAAATTAATCTTGCCTAAAAGTGACTGAATGTGAAAATTCCAAGCGTGGGTGACTAAAATTCTTATGATCCCAATCAGACAAGTAGATTGTTGAATTTAATTAATGTTGAAATTAAATTTCAGACCACAACATCAACCACACAATAACTAGAAATTAAATAGAAAAAGCATAAAATCAATTTCATACATACACAGGCAATTACTCCAAAAATAGATTTTTATTCCTTCGAAAAAATTACAAGGAAACCTTGAGAAGACGCCAAAAAACAGTAGTTGCACAGTTACAAAATCACTCTCTGAAATGAGAAAAACAACCTGCTGAGAAGTACATCCTACTATATGGTTTTACACCTTGTACGACTATTTTCCATATGATTATACAGATTTGTACAATCATATCCATACGACTGTACAAAACTATACAGATACTTGTACACCTTGTACTTGTTTCTTGGAAATGCCTCCTTCATGTTGGATGTGCTCTCTCTCTCTCTCTCTCTCTCTCTCTCTCTCTCTCTCTCTCTCTCTCAACTTGCTCAACTATTCTTGTGTGTATGAACTCTCTATCTTGACATGTCTTTATACTTTTAGCTAAGACCAAAACCCTAATCTATTTTTGAGTTTACTCCTGATCTAAGTAAATATAAGACTTTCACATTTTTTACTAAAGTGAATTACAAAATATAATTACTTTTCGAAAATATCAAACTATTTACATGTTCACACTAAACCTATGTGGAAGTTCTTGTTCGAGCTATAATTCTCAACACTGCCTCTTAGCAAGGAAGGAATTCTGCACCAATCCAAGTATGTCTCTGAATGCCTCAAATTTTCCATTTTCCAAGGGCTTGGTGAGAATATCAACTCCTTACTTATCCATGGGAATATACTAGAGCTTCATTGCTCCTTTTTGAACCATGTATTGTGTGAAGTGATATTTGATCTCTATATGCTTGGACTTGTCATGAAACATTGGATTCTCAAAGAGTTTGATGCAACTTTGATTATCAAAGTGAATAACTATAGGTTCCAACTCCCGATCAAACAAACATGCAAGTAATTTGTGAATCCAAATGGCCTCGCAACTAGCAGTATCAGCTGCCATGCACTCTACCTCTACTGATCTAAGTGTTATGGAAGTATGTTTCCTGCAAAGATAGGATATCATCATTGATCCCAAGCTAAAGAAACACCTTGATGTGCTCTTCCTGTATGTTTCACTTCCTACCCAATATGAATTTGAATACCCATATAAATTCACTTCACCACCTCCAATATAAATCAGACCCTACTCCATCATTCCCCTCAAATACCTAAGCACATGTTTTACTTCTATCTAGTGCTCTTGATTTAGCTCCACCATGAACTAACTTAAGGTGTTCATTGCAAAACATATAGTTTTCCTAATGTTGACCAAATACATCAAAGAACCTATCATCTACATGTACAACATGGGATCCACCGACTCTAAATCTAAAGTTGTCACCTTCTTCAAATTAGTGATCATGGGTGTGGGCATAGTTTTATAGTCCTCCATTTGAAACCTCTTCGGGATCTGAATTGCATACTTACCTTACCCAAGGAAAATCTCCCATGGTCTCTGCCAAACCTCCAAATCCAATAAGTAATGCATCATGTTGATGTCCTTCATCTCGAACTTAGTTGTCATGTTTTATTTTCACCTTGCAATGAGCTTCTCTACACCTATTAGAAATAATTCATCTACATACAACAACAAAATGAGCAAATTAGTCTGACTAAATATGCAATACAAGATATAATCTACTTCAATTTTAGTGAAGCCAATACTCTACAAGTATCCATCAATCCTTGAATACCATGCTCTCAGTGCCTATCTAAGTCCATACCAGGGTTTCTTAAGCCTACACACATGGGAATCCTTCACACTTAGCTCAAAGGCATAAGGTTTCTCTATGTACACTTCTTCCTTGATGATCCCATTAAGGAAATATGTCTTCACATCTGTATGATGTATCCCCCATCCCATAAATGAAACTGAGGATGTTACTGCTCTAATGGAAGTTTACCTAGCAACTAGAGAAAATGTCTCCTAGTATTCCACTCGCTCTCTGTAGGAGAACCCTCTTGCCACAAACCTCACTTTGAACTTTTCAATGCTTCCATATACAACATGCTTGATCTTATAGAGACACCTAGAACTCACAACTAAGTTCCCTCTAGTCTTGGCACTATGTCCCAAACATCATTCTTCATTATGGAGGTGTACTCCTCCACCATGGAATCCCACCATACCTATTGGTATGTTTCCTCCTGAAAACTAGAAGGCTCAGAATCTAGAATGTCTCTCATCAATGTCATATAGTATGAAAACTTCTTTGGATTTCTACTCTCTCTTAATGTGCTCCTAGGAGTCTCAACATGCTCCTAAGCATCCCTCAATGTCTATTTGAACCATTGAGGTCTCCTAATAGAAGTTGAATGGGTTCTCATCTCCCCATGTTCACCTAAAGGCTACTCTAATGCCCTGGAAATCACCGGTGACCCGGACTCAACCTTTGGTGCTTCCTGGTTCTCATCCTCTGACACTAGAATAAGCTCATGGAACTTCCTAGATACAAATTCTTCCTCAAACTTTACATCCTAGCTCACTATCATCTTCCTTTACTCTTGAAAAAATACCATGTAAGTGTTTGAAGTCTCATTATAACCCACAAATAAACCCTTCATGTTGGAGGGATCCAACTTGGTTCTCTTCTCTACCGGTAAATGATATAAACTAGACAACCAAATATTCAAAAATTACTCATCTTTGGCTTCACACCAGTAAATGCCTCCTCTCGTGTCTTGTCCTCCAAGATCATGTGAGGACATTGGTTCTGGATGTAGACTTTTGTGTTGCATGCCTATACTCAAAGAAACATCGACAAGTCTTGGTCATGTATCATATCCTTAGCAACCCCTACGATGGATCAAGTATTCCACTCTACAACCCCATTATGTTGTGGGTTGTTTGAAACTACCAACTCCCTCTTGATTCATGCATCCTTGCAGAAACCCTCAAACTCCTTGGAGATATACTCTCCCCCATTTCCCAATCTCAAGATTTTGATCTTCTTCCATTTCTTTTATTTAACTAGAGATTTGAACTCCTAAAACCTTCTAAGAACCTCATCCTTGGTATTTAAGAAGTATATCCAAGTATTACGAGAGAAATCATCAATAAAGGAAACATAATACATGATGCTTCCTATTATTGATGCCACCAATATTGGTCCATAAACATCTGAATCTACTAGGTCTATAGTCCCCTTATACCTATTCTCGCTACTTGGGAAAGTAGGCTAGGAATATTTTACAAGCATACACCATGTTGCTCAATATTAAACACTGGAAGACCCATGACTATCTCCCTTAGAATATGCAACACCTTGTGATGAAAGTTCCCCATCCTATTGTTCCATAACTCATACAAGTTTGCATTTTCATGCACCAGGGATCGAACAGGTTCACTCTACAACCTCTACAAATTACCTTCTCTAACCCATATTACATGTTTTTTATCTGGTCTAGATTCCTTCGGTCTTATGAAGACTTGTTGGTTCTTGAACTCCACTGCAAGTCTCTTATCTTCCATAACTGAAACTAAAAGAAAATTCTTACTAATACCTAGTATAAAAAAGACATCATTAAAATATAAATAATTACCATACTCAAATTGGAAGGGAATAGTACCAACTCATGCTACTAGGTACTTGGCATCATCACCAAGCTAAACTTATACTCTCGATTCCTACTTCTTCAAACTACAAAACAACTTTCGTGATAATTCCATATGTTGATATGTTCCATTGTACACATGACATGCATTCCTCGGAACAACACTCGTATAAAGGAAATATACATGTAATCATCCAATCTATCACTTGTGCAAAGCCTTCAAGGGATGCAAGGCAAGTGTAACATATGGAAGTAATTTCCATTGTCATCTAAATAGTTGCCTCCCTCATTTTAGTGAAGGATTGAGATCCAACACAAGGGAGGCTTCCTTGGCAACCTCAAAGGATCATATAGCAAGTCAAATCAATTCTACGGCCCGTTATTTAGGTTACTCCATACCACCAAGTAAAAATTCAAGGTGAAGGAAACGTGGTTCAAATAAAAAAAGCCCAAGGCTTGTGTGTGTGGGGTGTTTCTAAGACAATAAAAGGAATCTACCGTAACAAATGAATCAAGTAAATCCCCGAAACATTAACTATCAAAGAAAAAGGAATGGTTTTAATAAAACTTGAATAAATGACTTAAGTGATTTAACAAGTTTATGACAACAAAAATAAAACAGCCCTAAAACTAGCAAAGATGCAATGAAAGAGATGTTAAATGCAAGTTAAAATGAACACACCAATATCCAATGATTAATGAAACATAAAATAGCATCAAACTACTTCAAATATGCAAGACGTCAAATCCCTAATTGGATGAAAATTGCAATAATGCAGCAATAAGTGAGGTCTAAGTAAGAATGCAATAAAAACTTTAGACTTTAGGCTAACAATAACTAGGAAATAGAGATATAATCCAATTAAAACCTAAAAATATCATAAGGCATCAAGGAGAGAAGGGGGTTAGGGTTTAAATCACTTGCAATGGAGAAAATACTAGTGTCATATAGCTTCCTTGGGCATATGGAGTCTAACATGCAACTTCTATAGAGAGCAAAGGCTAAAAGAAGACTAAGAAACAAACCCTAGGGTGTTCCACTACAAACCCTATGTATTGATTCTTTAGGGAACAACTTAAGGTAGTCCACTAAAAAACCTAGTAGGTCATCTTATATCTTCTAAAGACCTTAAGCGAGAGATCTAGAAAGGATTTCGGTTAAAGCCCTAGAGTAGTCCACTACAAACCCTAGAATATTAACCTATAAGAGAGAAAACTAGGGTAGTCCACTACAAACCCTAGAGAAACCCTTATTTCATTCAACAAGATTTAAATGAATGATAACATGCAAGACTTGGGGGCCTATTGGTGGGAGACGGTGATTTTCACCCAACCCACCAGGGATCAAACCCCATCGAGACATTGTCCTGTTGCGATAAGGCTCGAAGGGTAGGCGTCCCATGGGATAGATTTCCACTCCAGTGGAAGTAGGGACGTCTTGACCCTTGTTGAGTCACAAGTTATTGGTATATCTAGCTTACGAGTTGCCAGATATACTCTCGTGGTTATAGTGGAAATTGGCGGATTTGAACCTGGGTCATGCCCAAGTAATTCTGACGAGATATCAATTCCCCATGGTCAAAAAAAACATGCAAGATGGTCAACTACAAATATTTTGTAGGGTTTCAAAGAAAATTAATGCAAGAGAAACAAGATAACATGCAAAATCACCACTTTGATAAAGCATTTACTTAATACATCAAAAACAAACCATCCAAGACTTGAAAACAACACTTACTGGTCAAATCATTTGAAGAGAAAGAAACCCCATGAATAAAATCATCCACAAAACACATGCAAAGCATCCACTAGATCATTCTCCAAAAAGTGCGCACAAGTACTCCATGATGAGAAAGAAAAATGAGAGACAAGTGTACAAATTATTCTTCACAAGATGAGTTATGATTTACAAATGAGGAAATGATCCTCTAAAAATATGAGACAATCCTAGTGCCTCATCCCTTTAAAATCCCCTAAAATCATGATAATCCATGATAAAAGGTGGATAGGGCTCAAGCCAACCCCCAAAATAGCCTCCAACATAAAAGTAAAATGTTAAAACGTAAAAATGTCTCCTCAAAAGGTCACACGTGTAGGTGTGAGAGTCTCCAAGAAAGGTGATGTCATCCTCCAAGGGATACAAGGGCATCCAAAGGCCACATATCTCCTCAAGAGGTGCAAAGCATCATCAAAGGGTCACAACCCGTCATCAATAGGGTTATGTCTCATTATCAAACAACTGCCAACTCATCACCCACATGCTAGGTCGTCTCCAAGCATGATTTCATCCTCTATGTGCACAGAGTCCTAGGTGAAAATGTCAATGCCATGAGGGGAAAAGGATCCATCATCTCTCCAAAGGGGTGTACCATCCTCAGCAATTGTAATGGAATCCATCAAAACCCTAACGTCCTCAAGGGGTGCAACTTCCAAGCTATGGGGCTTATTTCCCTCTGGATGGCACAATTGGCTATATATGCAATGCCCAAGCTCATCAATCCATTGTCCAAGGTACATGAGGTGTGGGAAGGTATCCCAAGGTGGGCCAAGTCATCAAGGAATCCAATGCTCAGTATCAAGGGCCCAACTTCCTTTGTATAGTGCATAATGTCCTAGGTACATCAAGTAAAACCAACGATTATAAGATACAAGAATCATTAGAATCATAAAAAGTAAGCCACGCTCTAAAACAAGATCCACATAAGAAATTCACATTGGGTATCTTCTTCAAAATTCACACTAGCTCAATACTTTATGCAATTTTCCAAGTTTAAGTATTGGAGTGCTATCACAAGACCCTATTAGTTGTGTCAGTACTGAAGTAGAGGAGTAGTTCCCGAGAAACCCTTCAAAATGTAAGTATAAATGGATGACATGGTATGGGGTTTACTTCATGGTCATGGTGTCATTGACATGAAAGGACATGTGTGGGTTCATCTCCATGAACGCCTTTGTAGAAGGAGTGCTTGTTGCTTGAGTTACCCTTTCTTTGACAGTGTGTGTATTCCAAACCCCTTCTTGCCTTTTGATATTTGTTTATTTCTTAGCAAATCCCCTCTTCAGGTTCATGCATTTATTTTTACTAGGATTAAGTACGCTTAATTTGATAAGCATTGTGTGCATTAGGACTATGGGTGATCGCCTCATAGTGAGGGGGTAGAGCTCAAGTTGACTTTTGGCTTTTGATTTTTCATTTGTCATCCCATTTATTTATTTATTTTATAACATGCTTTTAAAATTCTTTTTTACCAGCTACATCAACCTTGTGCATTCTAGCCCCTTCTTATCATAGGAGGATGAAGGCATGAACCTTTTTCGTATACATGTAATAGCCATTTCCAAAAAAAGGGACAATGGAAGGAAAATAAATGGAATGTGTTTAGTAGGGAAGGTAGTGGTACGTTACCCCTATCAAGGCCTCCTAGTAGTACCCATGTTTCCCAATAGTGGCAACACTAGGCTAGGACACATATGATGACCACCAAGGTGAAACAAGGAAAAAATCATAACTTCCAAGCAATCATGATCCATTATCTGACTTCAACCCATGATCCTCACCTAAATGCCTAATGCATTAAATGTAGCACTTTATATGAAACAATGACTAGTGGAGCTCATGTGTGATGGACAACCATCATTGGATAAACCATGTTTATCAAGTGGATAAGTTGAGTTGTGATGAGGGGGGAGGCATCTGAGGGGATATTGTATGTGGAGAATGTTGGCCATCATCATCAGGATCACTTTCTACAATGTGGACCATGAGACATCATCTCCTCTTGTTACCCCTAGGTGAGAGGGGGTAACATCTGGCTCCAACATGGGGAAATGTACTCACTATAGAGTGCATGAGAACCTCAACATATATGGTACTCCAAGACCTGCAACCTACAACACTCTAAAATGTCTTGCTACATTCTAACACAGAACCATCAGTACTAAAAGGAAAGATGATCTATTCTACCTAGGCATATGGAAAGTGAAAACAAAATGATGAAATAAATATTTTCATTTTCATCAATATATAAATTTCATTTTTTTAATATATAACATGTATATGCTAAGCTAACATGGATCCATGAATAAATCAATAAGTAATAATCAATAAAAGAATAATACAACCAAATGTAGACATGCAACATGACCTAATACTACCCTACTCCATTCTAAACCTAAGAAGTCAGGTTCCTTTCGCATAATAGGGCTTGAGAAGGGATCCATTAACAGTAAACGGTAGTCTCCTTCCCTCGAGTGTGGGAAAAAAAAGTAGTTCCGAAATTTTTATCTATCTAGTAAGGTCCAAGCCACAAACTATCAAACTTATTATGCATACGTGGCTTCTCTTTCCTCTTGTCCCACATTAGCACAAGGTCACCATCTTCAAAGTCCCTTTGTTTTTCTCTATGATCAAACGTTCCCTTAATCTTTTCTTGGTTCCTCACCATTTTCTCAAAAGCACATCTCTTGGACTCATCTAACTCTATAAGTTGATCAATTCTTCCTCACAACGCCTCCTTTCAGTTGTAAATTGTTGTGCAAATTGGAGGACAGGAATATGGAGGTGTTGATCACTCAACACACCCTAAAAGTTTTGTGAATTTTCCTTTTGCGTACCACTTTGTCTTTTCTGAATTCAGACAATTGTGCAAGGATCAACGGGTTTTCTTGTTGTTATGTTTTAATAATCGATCACATTCGGTTTGGTTTGGAATTGTTGAACAAATTGACCATTTCTCTAAGTAAACCTGGCATTTAGACTAAGTATAGGCAGCTTAAAATTTGAGCCACGCACCCACCATCGGCATCGGCGAACCAGAAAGATAAATCGTCGACATAGGTGACCACAATCGTCGATATACCGTTGGCATCAGCGAAGAGGGGAAAGGAAACGTCAACCTGTGTCAAAAGGAAAATCCCCGACGCCGAAAAACAAAACGCTCCTCATGCCCCTCCTGCCTCATTTTCCCTATACCTTCTTGAAAATCATTCCCCTTCTGGTTGTTTGAGTCGATTTCCCATTACTGAATGACTTGGTTTTTCATCATTATCTTTCTTGATTGATTCTTCGTGCAAATTGTTTATGTTTTCTTGAAGGATAATTGCATGTCGTGATTTGGTTTGAAATACTTGTCATCATGTTTTCCATTGATTAAGCATACAGCAGGTCCACCAAGTCTTTTGTGTGTGTAAGAGACATCCAGAACCACCAAGTCCTTTGTATGCACAGTAAGCTTCTACAGGAAAGACGCAGCAATTCGGAGCAGTCCATTTCGGGCGTAGATTTCAGGCCAAACAGACAGGTCAAATCTTCAACTTGGAGATCTAATAGTTGATGCATATCAACGACTCTCGTGAATGTGAAGTCTCAAACTCGCGCGAGGTTTAATCGCAAAGTTACAAAAACTTCACTCTGCAACTTCGGCACCGAAATGACCAAGCTCATCTTTTTCAAAAAAATCCCAAATGTCGAATCGCCGCATCGCTTCGCAAGATCATCCATCTAGGAGATCTCCACACCTAGCACTCAAAAACTCTTGAATGTCTAAACGTCAGAGCTATGTGGAATTCATCAGTTGATACATGTGGCATTCATCAATTGAAACATGTGGCACTCAATTCAGACACCTTTGGTTACATCATCTACCCATTTCTGGGTGACACGTGTCACCCTTCTTTCTGTGACACATCAACGATATGACATCAGACTACCATGTCAAATCCATAGGATCAGTAATCCGAGAATTTTTACTTCAAGACAAGTGCAGATCACTGAAGTGTCAAAGAGTCGAAGAGTCGAAGTGTCGAAGAGCCAAAGAGTCGAAGTATCAAAGAGTCGAAGACATGTGGAATCCATTGGTCGTCGACACGTGGTACTCATTTCAGGTCATTTGGGTTACATCATCCACTATTTTGGGTGACACATGTCACTCTTTTTCATGTGGACATGTCAGCGATAGTGACATCATGTCGACACGTCAGGTATGAGAGATCACCACTCTGGAATATTTCAATTCAAAGCAACACAAAAACTCTCAAATCCCGAAGAGCCAGAGTCCCAAACTCCCGAAGTATTTAATGGTAAAAATGTCTTAATCTAGTATCAATTAGCAATAATCATCAATTAATGAGTCTTAGGGATTTTCACTTCAGGACTTTCCAACCTAGAGTGAATGCAAATTTCCGAAGTGCTGAAGAGTTAAAGACACATGGCATTCTTCTATCATGACACGTGGCATCCATCTATCGAGACACGTGGAATTCATCAGTTGAGACACATGGCACTTATTTTAAGCACATTTGGGGTTGTCATCTGTACTATTTCAAGTGACATGTGTCACCCTCCTTTCTGTGACACATCAGAAAAATGACATCAAACTGCCACGTCAACTCCGGGATATTATCAGACCGGGGGATTTCAACTCACAGCAAACACAGACCTTCGAAGCCCCTGAGGCAACGGAGCTCCTGAACTCCCGAAATATTTAAATTTTAAACAGGTCTTAATCTCGATTAATTATTTATAATCATTGGCTAACAACTTCACGAGTTCAGCCCTCCGGGAGGTATCCAGACTTTGTATTCAAGAACTCTTGAACCCCGAAGAGTCGGAGACGTGTGGCATCCATCAGTTGAGATGTGTGACACTCTTCTATCATGACGTGTGGCACTCTCCTATCATGACACGTGGCACTCATTTCAAGCATATTTGGGTCTATCATCTGTACTATTTCAAGTGACACATGTCACCCTTATTTATGTAACACATCATCGATATGACGTTAGGTCACCATGTCACTCCGGGAGTTTATCACTCCAAGAAATTTCAACTTAAAGCAAGCACAGTTTTCTGAACCCCCGAAGTGTTGGAGCCCTGAACAGCCGAAGTAGGTCCCAAACTACCACGTCACTCCACAACATTGTAACTCTAGGAGATTCTCAAACTTAGCATTCACAGCTCCCGAACCCCCAAATTTCCAATGTGTCGAAACACCAAATGTTTAAGAATAAATCCCAGGTTAATTAGCAATATGTGGTGGTTAATGACTCTGGGAGTCTGGGCCTCCGAGAGATATGAATATTTTGTGTTCATAAGCCCCCGAACGTCGGATTTCCGAAGTGGCTCACCCACATTTATTACACATTTTGAAATATTTAAAAGGGGGCGCCAAACCAGAATTGGGGAAACTACAAGTCCAAACTGCAAAAAGAATATCAAAGACTCTAGAAAACGCCAGATGACTTGCTTCTTTCCTCCATGGGATAAGTGAGGGAAAAGCATTGCCAACATCGAGCTATCTTCTAGTGGCCTGCAACAATGCGTTGCATGCCAATGCTCGATACAAAACGCAGTTCTGTCACTCCAATTCATTTCATGCCAAATCTCAGTTCACCTCAGCATGTGCATCAGTCTAGTTTTAGTGCTAGTAGCAGTTTTTAATTGTTCAATTGCAAAACTCTTTTAAATTCAGACATAATAGGTGGTATTTTTTGTGTGATAAGAACCACTCCTTTTTGTTAAGACAAGTTTGGAGTATCCATTAACATACTCCAGCAGTGTGTTTTAGTTAAGTTAATAAGTTGGTTTACAGTTGAGGTGTAGAGCTAAGCCTCAGTTCCACACTAGTCGAGGGCCTCCACATCTATGATAAATAGGCATATTTTGTATGTTAGAAGGGTCGATGGTTTTGGAGAGAAAGACTTTTTTTGAAATTTTGTAAGAGAACTATTTATGTGCAAGTTATTTTAATTAAGAAGTTATGTTTAGAACCAAAGACACTTCTTTCATCTAAGGCGTGAATGTGATTGGACCAAGGGGGATTATCTCTATCTTCGGATTCAATATTTGTTGCTATATGAGCAAGAGTTGTTGTATATGTTATTTAAATTTATCTTATGATCTTGTAACAGTTCTTTTATTCTAGTTGATGAATAGAAATCGATTGTGTTAACCTGTGATTGATAACAGAACATTGAAAATTACTTTTTCTTGCGCTAACTTCTTGTCACGCATATATTTTTTTTCTGTAAATGTTATCTCAGACAATGTTGAATGTATACTAATTAAAATGGTATTAATGCTAGTTTTAAGTAGTTTAGATATTCTTCGTCTGCATGCTAAGGTATAAAGGTTATCCTGCAATCTAGCCTTCCCCCAAAACATATTTAGATTCCCTCTGTCATCTAGTTTAAAGCTCTATCTTTATTTTGTTATAAACGTTAGAAAAGAACCAAAAAGAGAACTGCATAGCCTGAGGAAAGGCTTAAAATAAAATACATATATGTCAATCTCAATTAAATCCCATCGATAATTCCATCCAAATCACGAATCTAGAGAACCTTACCACTCATCAAACGCTTACGAGTCTAATTGGGCCTCTTAAGCAGTTTTGGTTCCTGTTGTTGACTTAAAGGGATCTCGGATCCCTCAACAGGAGATTAATAGTTAACTTTTCTTCCAATATATACACTAAATCAAATAGGGTTTTTCATGTGGAAGTCTTAGTCATGGTATGAACTACCCATAATGCATACTTAATCTTACTATCCCAGCCTTTCTTATTTTCACCCACATTATTCTTGACAATATTCATCAGATTCTTGTTGCTATATTCTGCCAATCCATTTCTTTGGGGATAGATATTGGATGAGTGAGTTGAAACAATTCCATACTTGAAACAAAATTCTTCCAAGGCCAAAAAACTAAAAGCTTATGCATTATGAGTAGCGATTTTAGCGGGGGCACCAAACCTTGTGATTATTCTATCTTCAAGGAAATTCATCACAGCTTCCTCGATTGCCTTTTTCATTGGGATGGCTTCTACCCACCTTGTGAAATAGTTTGTAGCAGTCAAAAACCAACGATATTTATTTTTGGATGTATCCTTAAAATCACCAATGAATTCTAGACCCCATTATTGAAAAGGTGCTTCAACAACAACTGGCTTCAAAGGAAAAGTAGGAAATAGTCATTTCCCTGAGAAAAAATGACATGGATGGAAAGACCTAACATATCAGTGAGTATCATTGAACAAATTAGGTCAATAGTAACCATCTCTCAGGATCTTATGTGTGGTGGTACGTCTAACAAAATGGCCACCCCAATATCCTGAATGAAGTTCCTTAATCATTTTATCTGCTTCATCCTTATTAAAACACCGAAGGATTACTCCATCATGGTTCTTCCATCCTAATCCATCTTGGGTTAAGCAATACTTCATATATTTCAATCTCAAGGCCCTCCTCTTATTATATATTGAATGATCAAGACATGAGATATTCTTCATGTAACACAATATCATGATACCACTCATCATCTTCCAATTCACTTAAGACAACATTGACTTGATCACTTTCACCCATTCTTATGGATTCTTCATTACTCTAATTCAACATCTTATCCAGGCCTTGCCCTTTGATGATCTTAGTAGGTTTAATATATCATTCATACACTTGAATCTTCGATACCCACTTCCCTCTAGTTCCAAGGAAATCTTGTTGGGATAGGACATCCTTAACAGCGGGATACATCACATAAGCTTTAATATTGTTATACCCAACATAGCTTCTGAAGTGCTTTAACGATTTGACAAGGGAATAAGTTTGTTTCTCGGTAATCATATACTTTAGTTAAGCATCCCTAAGGGTCTTACTCATGAAGGCAATAGGTTGTTCATAATCATCTTTATTTTTTCTCAAAAGTACCCTAGCAATAGTGTCCTTAGAAGCAAAAGAAAAAATTATAAATTCTCGAGAATAGTCAAGGCTAACAAGGATCAATGCCATAGTAATTTCCTCATTAATTTCTTCGAAGGATTCCATACTACTATCATCCCATTTGAACAAAACATCTTTCTTTAGTAAGCCATTCATTGGTTTAACTTTCTCAACAAAGTTCGGAATGAATCTCCTTATAAAGTTAATCTTGCCAAAGAATGATTGTAAAGACTTCTTACTACTCAAGGGGGGGGGGCTTCTTTATAGATTCAATTCTTGTTGGATCAACACAAATACCATCCTTAGAGACGACATGACCCAACATCTTTCTTTTATCAAAACCAAAAATAGACTTCTTGAAATTTAGGGAGATACCATACTTCTTACATAGCTCCAATAAATTCCTAAGGTGTTGAACATGCGTATTTCTTTCCTTAGATACAACAGTCAAATCATCTTGATATATCTCTATGATTTTCCCTATCAAGTCCCTAACGGAAAATTCCATTTCTCTTTGAAAAGTGCAACCGGCATTCGTAAGGCCAAAAGACATTCTTAAAAACATGAAATTTCCCCATGGGGTGGTAAAAGTAGTTTTAAGTTGATCTTTCTTTTTTACTAACACTTGGTTGTAACCTAAAAAACAATCTAGCATAGACATCATTCCTGCACCAGTGACCATTTTCAGTAAGTGCTCCATGTTTGGGAGATAATAATTGTCTTTAAGAGATAATTGATTAAGATTCCTAAAGTCCACACATAATCGAATCTCTCCAGTATTTTTATGGACCACTACCAAGTTAGAAGAATATCTAATAGGGACTATAATTTGTGCATCAACCATCTTTTGGAGCTCTTTATGAATTAAGGGAGCCAACTTAGCGTTAATGTGTCGTAGCTTCTGTCTAAATGGTTTGGCCCCTTCCTTAAGAGGAATAGCATGTTGGATAATGTATCCCTTATAAGCCTTTAAATCATCATATGACCAAGCAAAAACATCTTTGAATTCTTGGATAAGGTTTATTATGCTTTTTCTCTCAGCAAGAGTGGTTCCCTTTCCTATATTGATCATTCTAGGATTTTTTTTTGAACCAAGACTAAATTTAAAGGATTCATCATATTGATCAACAACAGGTTTCTCTTTATACATATCATGTCTATCAAACATCCTTTATAGAGGAACAACCCCCTTAGGAAGTGTGTCATTTGGAAAATATTCAACTCTTAAGTTCATGGATTCGACTAAGAAATTGATTTGGCTATCTAAAAAATTCTTCATTCTATGTAAGAAATGAAGAATCGAGCATCATCATTGAAAACCCGCCAATGTTCAAGGTTATTGAGTATTTAGATGGTCTAAAAATTACTTCCATTTTCCATTGATCATGAAGCATTTCCTCACAAGGTTGCAAAGTAAATGCAAATATAGCTAAAGCATCAACAACATGGTTATTATCCCTTCGGACGGCCTCAATCAGGAAAGCATCAAAGAGTTCTCTTGTAACGTCCCCCAACTTAACTGAAGCCCGTTACTTGTAGAATACTCATAAAAATATAAAAAATAGCTAACTAATCATGTAGCTTACTAACTACATGAATACACATAGATTTAACCATTCTGCTATCGTTAATTTAAATGCAGCTACAGTTTGTGGAAATAAACATGAATGCAACTATAGTGTACGGAAATAAACATGAATACAGCTAGTTAACTCCATACACAACCACATATAAACCATTCACATACACATAGTTGAAATACAACAATATAGCTCATAAAATGACACAGAACACAGACAAACACTTCTCTTTTCAAAACAGGTGTGCAACCAACTGATTGGGATGGATGTTACACCCAACCATAGACTTGTTGTTCTAGATATCAACAGCAAGTCACCCTCGAGATAGGGCTAAGAATCCACAAAAGAGGGTGCCTCTCACAGTCCACTCACAGCTCAAATATTTCCACAACCCACTGGCATTCTCCTACAGTTATTCCTAATTTCCTCCAACTCTCTTCCTTTTGAGCTGCCCAACCCAAGGAATGTACCCCTTCACTACTCTTATTCCATCGAGCGTCCCATTTGTTTATCAAGGTCTCTTTGGTACAAGTAATTGGGAATCTCACTACTGGGAACTCACTACTAGAAAAAAACTACCATTAAAACAACAACATTAGCTTGTTGTTACAGTGCAATTCACACAGGAATTCATTCTTCAAACCTGACAACCTAGTTCTTCAATCTTCATCTCCAAAAACTCTCAAGAATTCTCCCTCCATTGTTGTTTCAGTGTCAGAGCTCTTTTTTCATGTTGTCTATCCCTGCACATGCAAAAGCATGTGTGTCTAAAATTGTTTGGTCTCCCCCATATGAATTTGTTATCCTCTCACTCGTATACAATCATAAAGTCCTAGTATACCGCCTAATGTATTTCACATTTAAGGATATGGTTTTTATCCTATGTGTGTTTCTATATTCTTACTTTGTCTCCTACTACCTTATCTCTCGATGAGGTGTCGATGTGAGAGCAATTGAGGTGGTTTCATTATTTTATTATATAATTATATCATTATATAATACAATAATCTCCCTTGATGTGTGAGGGAGATTGAGAAATTGAGAAATTTTGAATATGTAAAAGGGGTTGAAATGTTGATGAGTGTGGTACAACGTGATGAGAGAGATTGAGAAATTTTAATTATGTAAAAGGGGGTTGAAGCCTTGATGAGAGTTTGGTATACCCCGAATCTTTTTGGTCACAAGAATCTCAACCTAATTGTATTTGGGCTTTGTCATAAGAAGGATATTATAATAAAATTTAATTTTTTTGTTGAGTGTCCTAGATCCGCCCGAAATTGAATAAGGGGATCTTAGGTGCACTTTGAATTGTGTACGATGGTGATTTTTTCATGGTTGTTTTGTGTCTAGTTTTGACACAATCTCAATTAGTAATTTAAAACACTGCACGCATGGAAATCAAGACACATAATTAATGTCAATCAGTGAAAAGTAATCAAACTGTGACAAAGATATCAAATTATCAATCACATCAAAATTCAATAAAGGATCATACATCAGTGATGGGCATAAAGCATTGTTAAGCATTCAAGATCATTTATACTTGAAATGGTTTATTTGTAAGTGTGAAATCAAAATTAAGTAAAGTTGAATTGAATTTGTCATAAGGTGCATTCTCATTTGAACCCGACACCCATGACTTGCTTATGTAACTCTATTCCTAAGTCAAATTGATAGGGTTGAGTGCTTTACAAAGTCAGAATAATGTCTTTGAATTGTGTATAAAGGGACCTAGCTGAAATAGAATAAGGAGGTCATTGTCGGCAACTCAAATCATTGTAGGAAAATCAAGCGAGCGTGAAGTACAAGCAAGTGACTTCCTGGAAACAAATTCAAGTTAGCATGAATTTCAAGTGAGTGAGTCAAGTGAACGAGTTGCAAGTAGCCCTTATTGTATGGATTCAACTTGTAATCGAGATCTACCTACACAATGAGACCTCATTTAGAGTTTTGAAATGGATCGAAGTCTCAAATTATTAGAGTTTCTGAACACTCTAATAAACACTACTTTAGACAACATAGTGATATTGAACAAAGAAACTCTGCAATCAGTGCTAACTTGTTTTCAAATAATTCAAGGTAAAGTTAGACTTCTTCAAGATCAATCCCAACTATTGAATGATGAAATTAGGGATCTCAAAAACCAACAGCCAGTGAAGTGTTATGAACTAGTTTTTGTTCAGAACAACCCTCTCTATGATGATGATGATGATGGTGATGTTATTGTTTTTTATCAACAGTTTGTGAAGGGGAAACTTAGTGAGATAACTCTAGATTCAGACAAAGATGAAGTTATTATTGAACCTACATTTCAAGAGTTTTCTTTTGATTTTAGTGAAGAAAACATTTCAATGATGCAGCAACATGCAGTAAATCAACTTCCACATATTTCAAAGAAAAAGGTTCAACGTGACCAAATTAAGCTTTCTCTTTCCAATCCCATCATTAGACCTTAGGAAGAAATCAACCACAACAAGCAAAAAATAGGACTTGGATATGAAAAGGAAGTTACCTTTCATATTCCCGATTATTCCCAACCAATCCAGTTCCAAAGTGTTGGATTCCTTCAAGAAGTATCAACTTCACTTGTTCTAGTTTAGCATCAAAATGCAAAGTGCCAACATTGTAGTCGACTTGGTCACATGGGGAATCAATTTTTTAATATCCATCATTTCCAACATTGTAGAAAGCATAACCATTCTTCGGACAGATTTTCAGCACTTAAAAAACCTGCAAGATTGAATATTCACTATGAATGGATCGATCCTTGGCAGTGGTCATCAATATTCAAGCGATTATAAAAGTCTTACCGTAGAATTCAATCTTGAGTAAAGACAAATCTTGCAGCACATAACCTTTTTGTCCCTGACATAAGGGTATATAAGTCCAAAGTGGTCCCATATGGCATAGATTTTAAGCATGACCCTCACGGGATGAGATAACATGTGGTTGTTTCCACATGCCCACTTTGTGTTGTACACAAATGGAATAAGCATGGTACTCTCTTGAGCCTAGAGGGGGGAGTACAATGATGTAACTCTTATGCACCTTAAGGGGGGGAGTTCAAAAATTCAGTGAAGATGGATCGTGAAACTACTTGTGGTCTCTCCTTTCAGCTGAAAAAGAGGGTAATTAATGATGGAATTGAATATGGTTGTCATACTGAAAGATTCGACAACAAATATGCCAGATGGGAATCAAATTTTCCAGATAGGAAAATGCACTCTGTAGATGGCAGACTTTGGAAGAATTATGGGTCAATGACTTGCAATTGAATCGTACACATAATACATTATTTGGACGTTGATTTTGAGAGCAATTATGTGGACATTTTTTCACTTGGATGGTCTTTCGACCTAGCATAGGACAACGGGATCCTTCTGCGTTGTAGCTTGGGTTGATTGAGTTGTCAATAATTTTTAGGGATGTGTTGTTAGAAATAATAGGTGTGCTCGTTTAACCATAGATAATATAGAAATATTGTCACCTAACCATAGGCCGAAGCCACCCCCGAGGCCGAAGCCACCCCCGAGCACCTTAACCTTGACAGAGAGAATAATTCTAGAAGCAAACCCTAGGTCTAAAAGCCAATCAAGGTAGCGTACCACTCTCTAGAGCTAGCATACCAAGCAGAAAGTCCAAACCATAACCAAGAGAAAATCCAAGCCTAAAACCGAAAATACTAGTTGTAGTAGCTACAGCTGCAGCTACTCTCCAGACTTGCCCACTTACTAAATTTCTGCAAATTTCTGCAGTTGCGAGTTGTGTGTGTCCAAATGAGCTCTCACATCCTGTATTTATACTACTCTTCCTTAGCTGTCTGGGCCGACTTCTCTTTCTGGAGGCTAAAAACTCAATATTAATTATATTCTTTAGCCGACTTGTCTTCTAGGGTTATGTCCAATGTTTTAGGGTTTCTTCTTGCTTCTCGAAATATTCTAGTCTTGTTAGGGTTACACATGGAGGTTTAATACCTCCCACAGCTACCATAATATCAACACTCCCTCCTAGCTAGGGAGGTATTTAAAGGTAATGGTCTTGAGCACAAACATACCATTCAATAGGTAGCATCATCATAGCCACACAGGTTATCTCATGATCAAATCATGAGCACCATCATCACTATCAATATCATCTAATAGCATCAACTATATCATCTCTCAAAGTCATACTCCATCTAAGTAATCAGGCATGATGTTGGATAAGTCACTCACTCCACAGAGTGATACAAGAATCATTCTTCTAATCCAGACATATGTCCTAGAAGAATAATTATTCTAACAGATGTTGGAAGCCACGCCATGGGCTAAAAGGACTATTCTTCTAATCTAGACATACGTCCTAGAAAAACAAATGTCCTGGACCATTTTTTTCCTAGAGAATGTCTGTCCACCAGCACACTGACTATCCATCTAACTGATAATCATTTCCAACACCACCAATAGTCTTCATGGCAATCAGAACAATGCCATTCAATAGAACACAATTGTGTATATCCATAGTAGTACACAACTACTATCCAGTGGTACACAACCATACCAAGTAGCACACGACTACTTAATTAGTGACGCATAGTCACAACCAGTGGAACACATCCACCAAGGTAGCATACATCTACTGTCCAGAGACATACAGTCTCCACAACAATCATATCATCCGATATCAACCTGCATAAAACAATATCATGATATAAACTGAGTCATCTAAGCCATTCTTCCACTCACATCTGTGAGATTTGGAAGAGCATCTTCCCTCATAATGTAAAACATCATCCATGGGTTATCTAGACTATTCTTCTCAAGCACAGAAGAATAACTATCCTTATTTCTAATTCTGGGCCATTCACCTAACTGGGTCATTCCTCTGGCACTAATCATAGTGCAACCTGGAAAGAATGAGTCTGCCCTAGGGAATGCATGTCCCTGATTGTTGAACCTGGTCCATTCACCTAACTGGGCCATTCCTCCGGCACCAATCATAGTGCAACCTAAAGAGAATGAGTTTTCCCTGAGGAATGAATGTTCAAACCATTTCCTAATGGAAATGGTTGTCCTGCACCAACCTCCTAAATGGACCATTCTTCAAAACTACTCACAACTATGAACTTCGAAAGAATGACTGACCAGCCAGGTGGACCATTCTACTTGACCACTGCTCAGAGTGACCTCCAAGAATAATGATTGTCCTAGAACATTCCCCCACACAGGACACAAGGGGAATCATTGTCTATGGTACATCAACAATCTATTCGACCATTTTCATTACGAAAATGATTGTCCGATCTGGACCATTTTCCGAACTAGAAAATGTCTGTCCGTCAGAAATCTCAAACCACTTTCCGAACTGGAAAGGAACTGCTCATCCTAGACCATTTTTCAAATTGAAAATTGACTGACCATAAATCAATAACATATCAGTGCTCCCTCCCAACTTGGGAGTAATCTCTTCCTTTTTCAATAAGGAATTTGTCTCCACGAGCCCTATCTTGTTTTCTAGGTATGCAAACTTTTCATATTGGACAGAGGATTTACCAAAAATTTTGTTATCTGCTCATCTGTGGAGATATATTGGAGAACCACTTCTCTTTTTTGGACTTCATCACGGAGAATATAATGCTTGATCTCAATGTACTTCAATCTGTCATGGAACATTGGTTTTCTCTGAAGGATTCATATAGCTCTAATCATTACAATATATCATGGTCGAATTCAACACTTATGTTTCCTGCTAGCTCATCATATCGTGGCAAGACTCAAACTAAAACATATCCAAGTAGAAATTATTTTGTCATCAAGAGAGTTTGTCATGGATTAGCAATCCATCATCCCAGACTTATTAGTAACTATTCTTATACACTATCTATGTCATAGAAAGTTTTCACCACACTTTTGTTGTATATGAGATACTTGGCATCAAGTTGTTTGAATCCATAAAAGGTCTTCTTATATATGCATACATGGGTCTATTTCTGGTATAAGATTCTTTCTCACTTGCTTTATTGGTAGGAATAGTATTTTACATGTAAATTCCAATCCATGGATACTACAAGAGGTATATCTAGTTTACTGGAACAAGTTGTTGTCATAGTCTTCTCCCTCCTCCGGGAAGAACCTATGAATCTTGCAATGCTTCCATTCATAAATAGTTTTCACATTTTCTTACATACACTGTTCTTTATCATAACTTCCATTTCTTTTGCTCGATTGCTTCTAGTGGGTTCAAACTAAGCTGGTAGTCTTTGTGATTCTCGGTATAATAACTGGTTGTTCTGGCTTTTCATTCTTTCTTGGAATCTTCATGTTCCTCCTCATGTTTCTCTTTAGTTCTTGGGTCCATGGACTCTTCTATAGATTCCATGCCCTGAAGATTCCAACTTCTTCCTTTCATCATGGGATCATGGATGTAGATGGACAACCAAGAATACTTTAAGGCTTCTTTTCAAAGAAGACTTCTTCTGAATGCGTGTTGTTTATCATGGTTGCTACTTTCAATGGGAACATGGAAAAATACTTCATAATACTCAATGGATCATATCATTTAGGATTATCTCCCTTCTAATCCTTGCTTCATGCATGAATGCATGCTCTTATTTTGGAATTATGTAATCAGCTCCCTCCAACTAAGAGAGTCCACGCTTTCATCTGCATCCTTATTGCCTTCTGCAAAGTGTCACAAGTCTTTTTCTAATTTCCTCTTGATTGTTGACTTCTTTCTTTTTGAGTTCTCCTGGGTCTCTTCAAGTTTGATTATGATTTCGTCTTATCTAGCAGTTGTTACTTTTATAATAGCTTCCACAGGAATTGTTACCAAGGATTGTCAACATACTTCATCTTTTCATGTGTATTGCTTGACTTGTAGTCATCGTGATAGCAATCCTTATCTTGTTATTCTTCCATAGGTATTGTTTCACTTGAACATCTTATCTTCTAAGAAATAGATATACATGATATGTATAGGAACTATGTAAACATGGTATGTACAAGAACTTTGAAGAATATTGTTACCTTGACTTGGAAGAAGAAATCTTGCTTCATCTTGTTTGACTTTCTTTTAGGGTTCCTTTTCTTCGACAATTGTTGCTTCGTGTGTTTCCTTCCTTTTCTTTAACTCAGGACAATGATTCATATTTTTGACAGTTGAAGCATTGTATTTTTGACATATCCTTTTCTTGATTTGGTTTCTTCCTTGAGTCAAACTTCTTCTTATTCCTGAATTTCTTCAACTTTGTTGTGGGGTTTGATCATCTTTCCTTTGGAATTTCTCTTTTGTGTTAATCCTTGATTCTTCTTGTGCACAGCAAGTCCAAATTTCTTCAAATGTGGAATACTCCTTTCTTGTGTTCATGCTTGTGGCAAATGCATCCCATGCCTTTAGAAGGCCATTGAGTACTATATTTACCAGTTCCTTTTGTGAAATGATTTCTTCAATATCTTGTAGTTGATCTCTTAACTGAGAGATTCTTACCAAGTATGATGTTATGATGTCATCGTCATTCATTTTCATGTCACGAAGCTCATTCTTCATACTCATTACTTGTCCAAAGTTTCTGAATGAGAAGAGGTTAGTTAGGGCATCGTACATCGTCTTAGATGAGTCAAGATGAGAGATGTAGGGTATCAAGTGGTCTTTTACAGAGTCCACTATGATACTCATGGAATTTATGTCATTCTTCTTGAACTTCTCCATAATTGTGACATTCTGAGGTTCCTTCTCTTTTCCTTCTTCAAACTGTGGTTCTGTGATCTTTCTTTTCACGATATACAACACTTTATCTTTGGCAAGGATGAGATCAATCCTTGTCTTCCATGCTCTGAAGTTAGAAGCCCCTTCTAACTTATTTTCTAACTTCATAGAGTAAGTCATGACTGCTTTGACTTGGTCAACCTTTGAATTTGACTTGGTCAACCTTTGACTTTGACCAAAAACTCAAACTTGATGTCTTAGCTTGCTGAGAGTACCAAGAGGTGCATTGGGCTAGGGCGCACTAGGCTATCTAGGAATTAGGTCAAGCTCTTCACTTAAGGTGCCTTAACAAGAGGGTTAGGGTTTCGTTGTTGCAGCAAAAACTTTAACTGCAACTGTAACTGAGAAAATCCTCCCAATCTATCTTCCAGCAATTAGATTGTTCGAAGATAGTGTGGGCCCGTAACCTGTTAGAAATAATAGGTGTGCTCGTTTAACCATAGACAATATAGCAATATCGTCACCCAACCATAGGCTGAAGCCACCTCTGAGCACCTTAACCTTGACAAAGAGAATAATTATGGAAGCAAACACTAGGTCCAAAAGCCAATCAAGGTAGTGTACCACTCTCCAGAGCTAGTGTACCAAGAAGAAAGTCCAAACCATAACCAAGAGAAAATCCAAGCCTAGAACCAAAAATACTAGTTGTAGTAGCTGCAACTGCAGCGACTCTCCAGACTTGCACATTTACTAAGTTTATGCAATGCGCACTAAATTTCTGCAATTGCGAGTTGTGTGTGTCCAAATGAGCTCTGACATCCAGTATTTATATTGCTCTTCTTTAGTTGTCTGGGCCAACTTCTCTTTCTAGAGGCTAAAAACTCAATATTAATTATTTTCTTTAGCCAACTTGTCTTCTAGTGTTATGTCCAATGCTTTAGGGTTTCTTCTTGCTTCCCGAAATATTCTATTATTGTCAGGGTTACACGTGGAGGTTTAATACCTCCTGCAGCTAACATAATATAAACATCTGTCATACTTGTAGTTGATTAACTTCTCTTGGTTTTCTCACATCATATTTAAGTTCACATCAGTGAACAAATTTTAGTCATTCTGGCTCACATGATTACACAATGAGATTTTCCAGAGTTTTCAACATCCAAATTTGGAGGTTTTTCAGACAGTTCTTCATTGAGGCTCAACTAAGGAGTTCCAGCATGGAGGCTTGGATACGATACCAATTTATGCTACATTGTTGGTATTATTGTTCAGAATTATGATTTTTTTGGGGGGGGATGTTAGCCTCTTACTTGTATACAATCATAAAGTCCTAGTATACCACCTAATGTATTTCACATTTAAGGATATAAGTTTTATCCTAAGTGTGTTTCGAAATTCCTACTTTTCCTCCTCCTACCTTATCTCCCAATGAGATGTCGATGTGAGAGCAATTGAGGTGGTTTCATTATTGTATTACATAATTGTTTCTTTACAATGAATATAATGTCGTGAATATGGCTTGAGGCCTTTTCCGCCAAACTTCTTGTCCTAATATTGTATGCTCAATTTCTTCAAAATTTCCTCTCTTTTCCCCTAGCAAGTTGACTCACACTCATCCCCAAACGCATTGTACACAGCCCCATGCCCCCAATAAATATGGGATGTGACTTCTCACACCCACCCTCTTAGATGAGTTTAATGATTGGGCTCTCATACACTCAAACATAAAATAGAAGTTTATACACAATGATACTAATATTCAGGAATATGGGTT
>JASDQU010244044.1:71439-92233 GCA_032191745.1 Picea mariana | reverse complement strand
ACCCTGAGCCCAAATAGGCTCTAGCAGTGGATCTAACTCTTGTGCAAGAGTTGGATCAGTGTTAACTTAAGCTGGCTAGACTAAAGAGTACGCTACTTCAGCGGAGGACAAGGGCATGGACATACCTGAGTGCCCTGTCTCATCCATCATGGCCGATGGTGAAGGAAGAATCCATGGATCCTCGAAGTAAGTCGTGCGGAACGACGAAACTTGAAAAATCTCAACCTTATGGTGATTGGATATAATTTTGATATCGCCCTGAGGAAGTGGGTAATCAAAGGTACCCATCAAGGATGGACACAAACCAACTCCTACGTTGATGACACCTGGTTGAGGATTATCAATCATCGGGACCGTGGCTGCCCCCAAAGCTGGGTCAGGTCTGGAGAAAGATAGTTGATCAATGGTCACTATATGACCCTCGTTTGGAAACAACAAGAATCGGAAAACTATAGCAACCACAACTTGCATAGCATAAGTCCAATTCCGTCCTAACAAGAGATTATAGTCGAGGGGAGCATTGACTACCTCTACTTTGAAACACATGGTTTTCCCTCCTAACTGCACAGGGAAAGAAGGAATGATGCCATGTGGTTGGAATGAACGACCGTCAAAAGCAGCAAGGAGGGTAGGTGATGGAGACAAAATGGGTTGGCCGATGGCCTTCCAGCATGCTAACAACATAACGCATGTCGAGACACCCTCGTCGACCACTGTGTGGAAGATATTCCGAGTAAAAGTTTTCATGGGATGAGCCACTACTATCTGAAATGCTACGTGGTAAGGTAGACGAGGTTTTAAGTCGGTTGTATCTAACATGATGGTACCCAGGTTACAAGTCTCAATAGAGCCTAAAGCAGTTAACAAGGATTTTCTCTGAGCAGGGTATCTTTGGAGGACTTCCAAAGCAGACATCGCACAAGGGGTTTGTAATAAATCTTCCACCATAGAGTAATTCTGGGCGGCCCTTGCATTTTGGTTGTGAGAAGCTTTCTTAAATGCACCCTTTGGAATGCGTGTCATTGTTTCTGCCAACATCTTCTCGATCTGTAGAGGAAGAGATGGGAGTTCAACTTCTTTACCCTTCTCAGAGGCGCTTGGTTTACTATAATCATGCACTCTAGTCATTATGAAAGAATCACCCCTAACCATATATACATTCGCGGATGAGGAATTATTTGGAGGAGGGCAGGTTTTTCGGCTGCCCCCTTCTGTAGTTGTAGAGGCTTGAGTTAAAATTTTCCCATGTTGAAAAGGATTAGTCAACACTGCCTGCTGTTGCTGTGTGACAAACTTCTGGGCCTCTGCAAGTCAGGGACAAAGATGGGTCGGGTGGTCTTCCGCACACAAGTTGCACGGATACCTCACCTTCCATTTTTCTGTAGTGTCCCCGACAACATTATCAGTGGGTTTTTTATCCCCCTTACCCTTATTTCGTTGTTTTTTCTTCCCTTCAGGCTGCTGGGTGGCCTTTGGGTTAGTCGACTGCACGGAGTGTACTTCCGACGTTTGGGTAGGAGGAGCAGCCAAAGCAGTAGTTTGGCTAGCCACTGAGTGTTGTATAGATAACTGTTGCAATTTTTTTGTCAATTTCTCAGTGGGCTTGGTTTGTGCTGAACCAATAATACCATCGGCATGTGGTCCAGCTCTTTGTCTAGTTTTATCTAGTATCGATCGTGGTGCATCTGGCATGATGTTGTATAATAAACTAGACTGAGAATAGATGAGCTCAAACTGTTGAGCCCTCATGATGGCATCTTCTTCGGAGAAAACTTCAGAAGTCGCGACGTCTTTGGATAATTGTGGGACCAAAGACTTAAGGAACCACTCAAGTAGGAATGCTGGTGGGACTGGTACTTTGATTAGACTCTTCCAGCATCTCCACTCTCAGATATGATCAGAGATATGATCCGCGGTTGTCTGTTCGAAATTGGCAAGCAACTCTGTGCCAACGTCGTATCTCACAGGTAACTGGAAATGGTTAAGGAAGGCCATTGCCATTTCGCCAAAGGAAGAGTATCTTGAGCGATCGAGCTCGATGTACCATTTCACGACACTCCCAATAAGAGTGTGTTGAAACAATTGCAACTGGACGGAGTCATCTTTCAATGAGCTAGATGAACACCAAATATGGAAGGTAGTCACATGATCACATGGATCTTCGTTAGGTTTGGCCTCAAACTTTGGAATGTCTGAAGGAAACTTCATTGGCATAGGAGGCCAATGTGGATCGTGACAAATAGGATCATTTAACAACCTTGTCAAATCTGGTAAGTGTAACGTCGCCAGGAATGGTAGTTTGGGTTGTTGCTGATAACCTGGGAAAAAGGGTCCTGGAGTTTGACTGGCACCAGGTTGCCAGGAAAAGTTTGGCTGCTGGCCCGAATTCTGGTAGAAACCATGGCCCTGACCAGCATAAGGATTTTGCATCTGTGGAGAAATCATTGGCTAATTTCCCATAAAGGACATAGGATGTTGGGCATGCATCATGTTTGAAGGAATTTGGGAAGGATTACCCCATGCCAGTCCTGATGGGAGAGGCATAGTAGTCTGTCCAGGGTTCCATTGACTGTGGAAAGAATTACCCCAGAACGACATTCCAGAGGAGGGAACGGATCCTTGTCCTGAGTTCCAAGGTCCTGCTATATGTGCCCCCGGTGTAGGAATAGTACCCTGTGCCGGAGTAGACTGTCCAAAAATGGGAGTGCCCCTCGATGGGAAAGCAGTGGATGTGAAAGTGTTGTTACCAAACATCCCATTCCAAACAAATGGTGACGAACCTATCGACATACTGTGCGCAGGTGTTCCTTGACTCCCAGCTCCAAATAAACTAGTGTATGCAGGCTGCCCAGCGGACTGCTGATGCGGACCACCAAGCGAAGGGGATGAAGGAGGAATATGACCTCCGGCGTAAGGAAAAGTGTTAAAAGGGACAGGAGTGCCCCCAAGTTGAACTTGCAGAGGAGAGTTAGAGCTCCGTGCCCCCAGACCCAAATCCTGTAAAGTGGAGTAAGCGAGTGCAGGACTTGTACCCGAACTAGGCATACTGTATGAGAACGGAGGGCCTGTCGCACTAGGTGTGAAGGGATTTGTGGCCACCGCCATAGACGGGTTTGGTCCACTGTGTGACGTAGTTGCGGCTAAGACCATGGTGGCTTGGACCGATGATGGCAAGTTAGGAGATGCTTCTCCTGTGGTAGCAAGTGTGGTGGGAATGGAAGAATTCCTAGAAGAAGTAACAGTGTTTGTTTCCATAGCTGTGTGAGGCACTGACAGACGTTCGTAAAATTGGATTGGTACAATGACCTGTGGCCAAGTATCAATGTTTGGGGTTTCAACTGAGCCAATATTGGTGGTTGATTCCTCCGGGAGTTGTTCAGGCACAATGGTTTGTAACCCGGTCGCTTCAAAAGACCCTTGTTGGTCTAGCTTCTGCCTTAATGGTGGCAGTGGTGGCTCTAGGATAACCGGTGGCAAGCCCAGAAGCCTTCGTGACCGATGGAGCTTGGGATCCTCCACTATGTGAGAAGATCCAAGACACGCTAAGGTATTCTACACGTTCAAACAATAACACACACTAAAAAGAAGCCCCTAAGAGATAAGACAAGCAATCATTAAACTATTTGGAAGAACAGTGACAACAACCAACATTAGAGCAACTTACCGGTGCAAGTGAAACTCAAACACGGAAGCACCCTCCGGGTATAATATGCAAAGCATGGCCCGATGTCTATCCTAGGTACCGCGGTATACCCCCGCAGTCACCTATGTATGTCCCTAAAAAGATTGGCAACTAGGTTGCCAGCACACGAACAGTCACCAGGCGGGTACAGTCGAAAGTCGGGTAGACCAAAATGAGCAGGGTATCAAGCCCGAAACCTATCAAGGGTATCGAGAGAAAATGGTCCAGAAGACAACTGAGGACCTCGAACGGATTTGAGACCCACGAAGCCCCGTGGCAAATGTAAACGATGAAATCCCAAAACAAGCCCTCGATATGTGTTCTCCACTACGCTTGGTCCGGCTTTAGAGGGGTTATCTCCTCTACCTTTCCGCACACGACCTCATGTTTATCCCCTGTGTTAGAGGGGGGTCCCAGATAACTTCCATGAAACTGGACTTCTACACTCCCTATCACAGACTCTAATGTTTGGTTTTGAATGGCCTTGGAGAGTTTCCTCTCCAACCTAATCCAAGGCCCTAGTCTTGAACTATTTTGTGAACCCTACAAACAAAAAGTCTAATAGATTTTAAATTAGTGTTTCTTTTATGGGATTTCTTATGTCATGGGGTATGAAGGTGAAACTGATGATGTGTAAAGATGAAAGAAAAAATGAATGAAAAAATGCTGGAAACAAAAGGCTTTTACTAAATGCAAAATTTTCAGCAACTTTTCACAAAGAAAGATTTCTTTTTCCTTTCAATTTTTCTAAGATTTTATGCAGCAAACATAAAGGAATTTCGCTCGACTATGAGCTACTTATGCTCTAAATGCACTGCAAAAACTTATGAACAAAACTACTTCTCCCTAGCTAATGATGTAGAAACACACTCTTTAAACAAAGAAGAAAATGAAAAAGATATATATATTTTTTTATTTAAGTGCTAAGAAAGCAACAAAGGGAAAATGTCGACAAGCACAAAACCAAGAAAGAGAAATTCTGGCTTAAAGCACAGACCGCAAAGAATTAGAGTAAAGGCACACAATGGAAATAAAGAAAACAAAGACTCTTAAGCTTGCCTAAAAACCATAATATATATTTTTTTATATTTTCTGTTCCGCTATCAACTGAGGAAAAGTAGGCTAAGAGTAAGATGACCTAATCTACTGACTGTTCAACCCTAGACTCAAACACCTGAGAGGAATAATTCTCATCAAATGAGGGGATGACTGCCCCACCTTGACCAAAAATTAGCCTGTCAAGCACGCTTCTGTCACTAAAATAGCACACATGCGAACGCGTGCTGAGTTGAAACAGGACGCGTGTACACGTTGGCTGACCTTGTACAGTCCGCGTGTATGTATAACTTCTAAGAAAAAAATAAAAACAGGCAGTCCAGACCATGAAGAGGCCTCTGGTATTGACAACCAGGGTCCCTTGAAGGCTTGGATGCTTTTTCTAACAGAAAAGAAAAAATAATGCAAGGAATAACAAAGCGAAAAAAACAATCTGAAAAAGGACTGTGAACCAACAAGACTCAGCCAGGATTCTAGAAAACCCCTTGAGAATGTATAATTCTGACAGGGAAGAGGTGGAATGCCTCTAAAGGTCTCTGGACCTTACATGCTACTGTTATCCCTACAGCTAGCGTTCACACGCAGGCTGTAAAAGGATAGGGCACATGTACATGTGTGCAGGCCTTATGTAGGCTGCGTGTACCTCTGTGTGTCTCGACAACTACCGTCAAGCAGAAGTCAGGGAAAACTGGTATGAAGAACCAGGCTCCCTGCTCGCTTAGACCTTATAGAAAAAGACAGGCAAAGAAACAAAAAATCTAATCTCTTAAACTACCCAAAAACTCAACTAAATCCGGAAATCCTAAAGAGTATCTTCCCCAGTATGGTCACTAATTCTGTTGTTGGGAAAAATACCCTACGGACTAGCAAACTAGGGTCAGGCTTGCATGCAGATTTTGACTGTAAAGAAATTACTTTTTAACCTACCATGCAAAACTTGAACCCCTCTTTCACAATACATGCATGGAAAGGAACTACTAACCTTGTTACTGATGTTTGGTGTAGATCCTCTGTTGCGCTTCTGACCACTTGCTGGTGCTACTCCCAAAGATAACCTGCAATCAAAAAAAACAACGATGCATGCACGCTACTCTTCTACTTGAGGGTTAGAAATTAAGCATAAATTAACCAAACCATAGATAACTCATGCATTGGGATGGGAAAAGTATTCTTTTATTATTTGAAAAATGAATCAACTTACAATCAAAGTCGAGACCGGCCACCGCTCCTTGATCCTGATCCTGGGCTCCTCTTCGTTTGTCCTCCAACTGCTTTGCGTTAAATCTCCTTTGGCATGAGGAAAGGCTAAAGGGTTGGGACAATGGATTCTAAAAATGGGCAGAGTTTCTTCGCTATATTTTTTCCTCCTCCAAATGGTACCCCTACCCCTTCTCTTATAGGCTAGAAGGAGCTAGGGTTTTGGACGAACTCTCGGCCATGCATGGCTGGGAGTTTCAGTTAACTGACCCATAGCTTTTTGTTCCGTCAGCATCTTTCCTTTTTTTGTGCTTTGTTAGGTACACGCGGGCTGTAGTGGGCCTGCCAGCGTGCACACGCATGCGGTAATAGGTTAGGGCGCGTGGGCCTTGACACAAGAGGATTTTCAAAGAAGTTGTTCAACAGATGTTTTGGCAATGAAGGGATATGAGTTGGCTTGATGCCAGGGAAGCATGCATGGTGCAATTTAGGGTTATAACATATATTTATCTTAATGCCGCAGGTGGTCCAACTCTTTCCTCATGGCATCTCCCTCCCTTTCATCCATTTTTTCCCTATCTAATGTGGCATCGGTTATAGCCATCCTTGCTCCGATTAGCTCAGTCATCCTGGTATTTTTTGTGTTGAATAACCTCTCTTATGTGGTTATGAATAGGGTGCTATCGAGCATAAGCTTCCTTTTCTTGACTGTTATTTTCATCACAAACTTCCTTTTCCAATCATAAGCAATAGCCTGTATATCAACGACTTCGTCTACTAGTTCAGGAATTTGCTGATTCCCCTAGGACATAGTATTTCCTAGGCTTCCCTGCGTATAGAGGTGTTCCATGGTAGGTTCTTTATCTCTTCCAAGGATGGGAACTTGACCTCCTTCTTCCTCAGTCAGTGGTTTCTATGGTAATATTGGTGCCGACGCTTGCTCTATTCCATGGCTTTGTCTGCTCAGCTCCCTAGAAGGGGAGCTTCTTGTGCATCCGGGTGACTTGATCTTTTTCTAGTCCTTGTTTATTGATGGAGTCTTTGTCTTATATGGAGAGGCGGGAAGAGGATCGTTATTGGCTAAAGTTTTGTTGTCGGGATACCGATTTCTAGCTGCCCCATTCCTTCTTCTTGTTCTCATGCATCCATTTCATTCTTAGAGATGTCATCATGAGGTTGTGTTTCCCTCGACCACTATGCTTCCAGTTGCTTGAGAAATAAAGTGTCGAGAGTGGTCTTAGCTTCCAGGTCACCTTCTCATATATTTCAGACTAAATCATTAAAGGCTGGAGAATATGTCTCCCTTGATTCTTCCTTCTGTGTGATTATCACTGATGTTATGTGCGAAGCTTTTGAGCCTTGCTAGTCATTGTCTATGGTGATTAAATATTTGAGGACTGTAGGCATACTCGTCCCACTTGATGCCTTTGCTTTCCTTTGCTGAGATGTAGTTATCACCAATGATCCTACCTGGGTTGATATGGGGATAGTGTTTTCTTGGGCGATAGTCTCTTCTAGTAGAACTATCTTTGAGACATTCAGTTCTGCCTTCTGGCCGTTTGTATCATCTAGGGTAATTCTTGAGAGTCTTTTCTAGCGGGAAAACCCCCCCTATGGCTACACCAGGGTTTACAATGTAGGCAGATCAATAACTGTTTAAAAGTATCCTACTTCTCTAACTACCCCAAACATACCCCTGACTCGATACAAGNCTACTCCGCGTCCGGTGATGATCCTCTCGCGCTTGAAAGCTTCACTGACTGCACGCCTCCTCCCAAGGTTGGCCTGCATTCAAAGACAGATAAACATAAAACTACAAGCATGCAATTCATATATAAATCAAGTTTAAACGTTATAATATTAAAACATAAATCATTAGAAACATTCAACATGCCATGATTTGGGACAGGAAAAGTACTTCTTTTATTGGTAATACAATGATCACTTATAACCAAAGCCGACTACTGCTCCACGAACCTGGTCCAGGATCCTCTTTACCAACCTCGAAGTACAACTCCATATGGATTGATCCATATGGATGTCAGTGGCCTCCCACCTATTCCAACTGGTTCATTTTGGTAGTTTTCCAGTTTGGCAGTTTTTTTCCTAGTTTTCAGGTCCCTGACTTGCGAGGCCATTTTGAGGCCCTAAACAACATTTTTAGGGATCACCATAGTCGAAAATGCCCTTTACTATATGAAAAAAAAATGTGTAGTCCTCGAATAGACCTTTCCAATGGGCTATCGTGCACCTACAACGAAGATCATATGCAAAAGTTACGACCCCAAGAAGTTGACCGACTAACTTACCCAAACGGGGCCCACATGACTTTTGGCACTTCATCTCCTAGGGTTAGGTTTTTGGATATCTAAGGTTTTTGACATTCCTGTTTATTGTAAAAAGGTCTTCAGAGCCTCATTGTAATCATATTCTTTTGAATGAGCACAACCGTCAGATCTCTTCTCAGAGATAAGCCGCCACCATTCCAACAATCTTGTTTTCCGCTACATTTTACAGTTTAAGCTTATTTCCTTATTGAATAGAAAACTAGTTTTACTGTATCTCTGTTATTCTGTGTTAAGAATCTTTTAATAATATGTATTCATTTCATTCTTCTCATAAAATCTGGATCAGTGGTATCAAATTGGTCTGCTCCTTGTTGTCTTAATGCATGCCCCCAATTAGGCTAGGGTACAAAGAATTAGGTCTCGAGCTTGTTTCTCTTGAGGAAAAAATCTCTCGCATGCCCAAATGACCTCTCTTGGAAGGAGAAAAGAAAGATTAAGGGACATGAGATCCTTTCAAAATGTTGCTTGAGGAAGCCCTCACGCAACATAGGAACAAGATGATGGATAGTTTCGCGTAAATCCTTTGGTGGCTACCAACAGGCGACACATCTTCCTCGAGCGGAGGCATCGCCCCCTTCAAGGTACAAATCAAATTCGATATTCCTATATTTGAAGGTCAGATAGATGCATATGTTGTAGACAAGTGGTTGAATCTACTAGAAGGGTATTTTTCTGTCCATAACTTTTCAAATAGAGAAAAAATTACTTTTGCGCTCCTCAAAGCCGTTCCCCATGTCAAAGATTGGTGGGAAAATTTCTGTGAGCAAAAGGAAACAGATGAATTCTCATTATTTATAGTTGCGACCACCTAGGAATCCTTCAGGAATTCTATTAAGGAACAATACTACCCTGTTAGAAGTTACGACGACTTGTATACCAAATGGACCACACTACGGCAAGAAAGAGACCAAGCAGTGCCAGATTTCACAAATATCTTCCATACCCTGCGCACCAAGATGGGTATCAAAGATTCAGAGTGACATCTAATGCTTAAGTGCCATGGTGATTTGCATAGATATATCTAGACTGAAATGGAATTTCTAGACATCTCGTCCTTGGGCACGGCCTATCAATATGATGTCAAAATCGAGTAGAAGCTCAAACAAAAGACGCGACAATTTGGGCCTGGGAACCACTTGCAGCAAAAACCAGAAAAGGGCGGCCCCAACCTACAGAAAAAAGGACATAGAAAATATGGACAATATCAGGACAACCAATCCAAGCCATAAGCAAAGGACACTGAAAAGACAAAGAAGGATACCGGGAAGTGGTTCGAGTTCCATAAGAGCCCTTGGCATAATACTGCTAATTGCCGCTCAAAGCAGTCACTGGTGGCCGAAGTGAAAGCCTCTGAATCATATGTGAGTTCTGACTCTGAGTCAGAACTAGAAAGGGGAAGATGGATCATTGATGCGGAGCCCAGTGCCACAATTGCTACCACCAAGCTCCAACCTAATGAACGAGATGATCCAGAAGAAGGCGAGCACCTTTTCCATTCACAGATGTGGGTAAAAGAAACCTCATTGCACTTCATCATTGATAGAGGTAGCCAGAAGAACCTCATCTCAGCAGAGGTCATCAAGCGGCTGGCCCTGCCGAAAATGCCACACCCACAACCCTACACTATTGGATGGCTCCACCAAGGAAGCAATCTCCGCGTCAGCCAACAGTGTTGAATATCATATGACATCAAGCCCTTCAAAGACAAGGTATTGTGTGATGTTTCTCCTCTCAAAGTTTGTAATGTTCTTTTGGGCCAACCTTATTTATGGAAATGTCATGCTGTATATGAGTCTAGGCCTCGTAGTGTTATTATTACTTTGAACAAGAAATTGTATAGGATACCCGAGGTAGTCCCTCCTAGTGCTATTTCCTTGATCTCTTCCAAGCAATGCAGGAACATCATCTCTTAGACCAAGAAATTTGTCTTCTTCGTGATTCACTCTCAGAGTAAGTGAGATATCTCAACCACATACAGGGCCTCCATGACTGATATCTCCACACAACAAAAGAAAGTGGATAAGGTAATGGAAGAATACTCAGATGTCTTCTCCTCTCCTATCGGGGTACCTCTGCACTACCAGGTCAAGCATCCCATCGATTTGACCCCAGGCACACTGCTATCCAATGGGTCTGTCTACGACCGCTCTCTGTTAGAAAACAAGGAGATCAAGAGGAAGATCCAAGAACTTCTGCACAAGAGGAACATCCGTCCCATCTCATCGCGTTGTGGGAGCCCAATCATACTGGTGCAGAAGAAAGATGGGACCTGGCGACTCTGCATTGATTACCGAGCCCTGAATAAAATCATAGTCTAGAACCAGTACTTGATTCCCTGAATCGACAACCTCCTTAATCAGCTCACAAGGGAAAAATACTTCAGTAAGATTGATTTGAAGTCTGGCTACCACCAGGTCCCAATAGAACATACAGATGTATGGAAGACCGCCTTCAAGTCAAAAGAAGGTCATTTTGAATGGTTGGTCATGCCCTTAGGTTTGACAAATGCTCTAGCAACGTTTATGAGGATGATCGATGATATCCTATGACCTTTCACTAGTACTTTTGTAGTGGTGTATCTGGATGACATCCTCATCTACAACAAGACTTGGGTGGAACACTTGTAGCATATTCAACAAGTTCTGCACACCCTGCGGCAGCACAAACTATATGCAAACTTGGAAAAATGTTCCTTTGGCATGGAAAAGGTCCATTACTTAGGCTACATCATTGATCAGCATGGTGTGCATGTGGATCCAGCCAAGATCCAGGTCATCCGTGACTGGCCAACCCCAACCACACTCTCTGAGCTTCAAAGCTTCTTGGGCTTTACCAATTTCTATCGCAGGTTTGTGTTAGGATTCTCTCATATCACATGGGCCCTCATCCAAGTAACCAGGGGTGGTGGTAAGGAATTTTTTTTGTGGGGCCTGTCCCAACAATAAGCCTTCGATGAATTGAAGTAGTGTTTGTGCTCATCCCCGATACTTTCATTATCAGACCTGCAACATCCCTTTGAGATCAAGACAAATGCTTCAGACTATGCTGTGGGTGCCATTCTCACTCAACACGGCCACCTTGTGGTGTATCATAGCGAGACACTGTCAGATGCTGTCCGTAAGTACCCTAATTACAAAAAATAAATGTAATCCATTGTGAAAGCCTGCAGCCAGTGGAGACATTACATTCCGGGGAAGGAGACAATCATCCACACTGATCACAAGCCACTACAGTTCAAGTAGACCCAAGGAAAATTGCAGAATGACCGCCATCAGAAGTGGTCCACATACTTACAATAGTTCCACCTCAACATCAAGTATAAAACATGAAGTACCAAATGAGTTGTTGATTTTCTCAGCCGACCTCCAGTCGCGACACTCACCATGGTGCTAGAATCTTGCGTTCATGAGACCTTTGGATGGCCCCACCTCTATGAGACAGACCCTGACTTCTTCACCACCTACCAAATGTTGGGAGAAAACTCAAAGGTCACTAATTTCCATCTTCAGGATGGGCTGTTGTGCCATCTGGTCCATCTCTGCGTTCCATCAAGTGAGTGCGTGAAGCTGATTTGGTAAGCTCACTACAATTGGGTGGCAGGACACTTTGGCATCGAAAAGACAATGGCATTGCTGCAAAAACATTTCTACTGGCCAAAACTTCGACATGATGTTGACAAGTATATTAGGTCTTGCACCGCCTGCGCTATAGCCAAACCAATTACCACTAAGAAACAGGGCCTGTACACCCCTCTTCCTACTCCTGACAAGCCATGGGAATCCATCTCCATGGACTACATGTCAGGCCTCCCATCCACTAAGAGGGGCAATGAATGTGTTTTTGTGTTTGTTGAACGATTTTCCAAGATGGAAATTTTGGCCACCTGCAAGAAGAACATCAATGAAGAGGCCACTGCCAAGCTATTCTTTGAAAGCATCTAGGTACACTTTGGGATCCCATAAACCATTGTCTCAGATTGGGATAGTCGGTTCCTCAACACATTCTGGTCGAGCCTCTGGTCACTGCTCGATACCAAACTCACCAAATCCACTACTTTCCACCCCCAAACAGATGGCCAAACTGAGGTCGTCAATCGGATGATCGTACATATCCTGTGCATGTACAATTCCAAGCACCCCCAAACATGGGATGGGAGTCTTCCCTATGTCCAACATAGCTACAACTAAGCCTTGCATAGCTCAACTGACCACAACCCCTTCCAGGTGGGGTTGGGATTCCAACCATTAGGCCCCATGGATGTTGCACTACCCTTGGAGAACACTTCGATCGACTCGTCTCCTACTCCACCAAAAGCTGACAAAGCCACTCGGTTCATTGAGAGGATCCATCACATCCACCAATAGGTTCAGGATATTTTATAGAAGTCCAATGCCAAGCACAAGCAATGCCATGATCAACACTGGGTGCCACATAAGTTTCAGGTGGGAGAAAAAGTTTAGTTTCACTTGCAGAAAGAACACCTTACAGGGCCCCATCAGAAGCTTCTCCCACTCTGGTATGGGCCATACACCATCACCAAGGCTGTGGGTGACAATGATTTTTTACTCAACATTCCCCCTTTCCTTGGCCTGCACCCAGTCTTCAACGTGGCTCTCCTTCGGCCATATTTCCCACCATTATTGGACACCTCAGAGATAGAAGAGCAGTTGACACCAACGGAGCTCAAAACTGACTACATGCAACATAAATCCAATGATCATATTGTGGACACATAGATCAAGGTCACCTGACAACAAAGGATCCAGCTTTATCGAGTTGTCAAAGTAGGGCAGCTCCTGCACCAAGGTAAGTGTCTCACCCGGGGCCAAATTCAATAGAACTTTCCTCATTTGATGGGGGAAATCAACACAATGGAGACCATTGCTTCCTAATGGGGGAGGATTGATCCATATGGATTTCAGTGGCCTCCCACCTATTCCAACTGGTTCATTTCGATAGTTTTCTAGTTTGGTAGTTTTTTTCCTAGTTTTTGGGTTCCTGACTTGCAAGGTCGTTTTGAGGCCCTAAACAACATTTTTAGGGATCGCCACAATTGAAAAACCCCTTTACCAAATCAAAAACAAATGTGTAGTCCTCATATAGACATTTCCAATGGGCTATCATGTGCCTAAAATGGAGAACGTATGCAAAAGTTACGACCCCGAGAAGTTGATCGACTAACTTACCCAAACGGGGCCCACATGAATTTTGGCGCTTCATCTCCTACGATTAAGTTTTTGGATGTCTAGGATTTTTGACATTCCTGTTTATTGTAAAAATGCCTTCAAAGCCTCATTGTAATCATATTCTTTTAAATGAGTGTAGCCGTCACATCTCTTCTCAGAGATAAGCCACCACCATTCCGACAAGCTTGTTTTCTGTTGCATTTTATAGTTTCAACTTATTTCCTTATTGAATAGAAGACCAATTTTACTGTATCTCTGTTATTCTGTGTTAAGCATATTTTAATAATATGTATTCATTTTGTTTTGATAATAAAATATGGATCATGGATTCTCCTCTCAACCTTCTTCTTGGGAAGTAAAATGGGTTTCTGATGGAGGAAGGAAGGCAAATTAGGGAATTCTGAGGCAATTCTCACAAAAGGGCTGCAATTACTTGGGGCAAAGAGATGATGTGAAATGGGCAGAGTTTCACTATTCTTATGTCTAGAAGGAATGAGACCTCAACACCTCTTTTTATATGACAAAAGGATGGTTATTCATTTAGGTGACAGGCTATAGGTGGTGGATTAGTTGGGAAACTACCCAATAACCCGTAATCTCAACGAATTCCTTGCAACTTTTTTATTTTTTGCAACTTTTGCAAGTATACATGGGTTGAAGTGGTGCAACATGCATACGTACATGGGATGTAGTGGTGCATCAAACGTATGTACGCAGGAAGTATTGGTGCAGGGCGCGTACACATTCAAAAAATGGGTTTTTTAGAAGAGCAACTCAGTGATGGCTTGGCAAAAAATGCAAGTAAGAGGGCCAAATGCCAAGTATGAATATGTAGAGAAATTTAGGGTTATAATAGATGCCCCCTAATGTGTGAGGTCATAAGAGCATATGATGGCCGAAATACATTACAAAATATTCACCAATGTACGAAACGAGTGAGCCCAAGACCAGAGTTTGGGAGGTGCTATCTGCAAAAATAACAATTGTCTCTCCGAGGTGGGCATATCCATGATCAGGATGAAATAAATAATGGCTTCCAATCAAACACACTGTAGATCCATGTCATATAACTATATAAAGTGTAGCTGCGAGCAATACACAATGGATATACATCTCAAAATCAAAGATATACAAGTATAATATTCATCTTCAAGAAGCCAACGACGCGTGATGGCTGGAGATGAAGTCTTCATAGCTCGAGAAAAAAATTCAAGATCTTCAAAACACAGGTAGGAGTTCAATGTGAGTGTATGACTTCACTACCCAGAGGTCTTCGACAGCTCATCGGGAAAAGATAAGAGGATCTCGATGATCAGGAAGAGAACTTCATTGATTTCGAACAAGGACTTGATTGGACTTTTTGGGATGGCCGGGCATGAGTTCAAGAGATAGATTGCAGAAAAGTTGACTCAGTTTGGGTGAAATTTCCCTTGGACAATAGCACGAAATATGATTAGACTCAGACAACATGACATTGACATAAGTTCATGATGCAGAAGGCAATGCAAACTCTCCATGTGTTTGGAAGAGTAACCAAATAGAGGAGGACACAAATCTATGTAGTGAGAACAACTTCCTAAGGTCACATTAGATCCCAAGGCTTGACGAACAAACGAAAGGATGTGCTTTTTCCAAGGGCGACTCATTGTGCTGCCAAAAAATAATATATATTTCCCATCCCCTCTTTTTGGGTTTTTGATTTTTTTTGTCTTTTTCAATTTTTTAAGAGATTGAAAAAGAATAAAAGGATGCTACGTTACAAAGGAGGAACGAGTGTCTCAAGCATACTAGTTCCAAGCACAAGGAACGCACTAATGCTCAGAGAAAGGAGACATGTGCAGGAAAAGGACACGAGAAAATTCCTCCATGGGTCAAGGTGTCAGGTCACAGAGGCAAAGTGCTACAAGGCTTGCATATAAGGCATGCTTCAAAGGTTCAATTGAGAGCAACATGGAGCCAACATTAGGCAAAAGACACAGAGATGAAAATACGATTAGCAAGACACAATGAAACCCCTTCAATGTAATTTTTAACGAGCCGAAAGAAGTTAATCTTGGTAGTTTTTTCACGTTTAGAGATTCTGAAAAAATGTAAAAGAAGACTCCACTGGGGTACCTTTTTCGAAATTAGTCTAGTCAGTTTAAAAAAGGTGTAAACTAGCACCGAAAAGACGTCTATTCAAAATTTTTTTAACGAGTGTGACAAAGACAAGATCACTCGACAATATTTTCAATTTTAAGAAGTCTGAAAAGATCTTAACTATGGATTCACAACCTTTTTCTGGATTTAGTCTCCTTAGCTCAAAAAAGTATAAAATTTACTGAGAAGAACTCTCCTGGCGAGAAAAATATCCCGAGGTGTACCTTTTCCTCCATAATCTACATGCCGAAAAAGGGGTAAAATCATGCCAATAGATGTTCTTCTGGACCAATTTAACGAGTGTGAAAGAACAAGGTCACTCGACGATCTTTTCAATTTTAGGGAGTCTGAAAAGGGCTCAACTATGGACTCCGTGGGGGTTCCTTTTTCATAAGTAATCTCCGAGGTGATGATAAACCAAAACCAAGGAGAATGTTCCTTTTTCGTAAATTTAGTTCCGCAGGCCCGAAAAAGGTTAAACTTATACCTTAGAATACTCTTCTAGCAAACCAAAGTTCTTAGAGTATACCTTTGTTCGTACAATTGACCATCCAGACCGAAAAAAGGGTAAACTACCACCGGACAGACGTGCCTTCAAGTTTTAGTTTGGTGAGCGTGAAGGGCAACAAGATTGCTTGACAATATTTTCACGTTTAGAGAGTCTGAAAAGGGCTTAAAGAAGACTCCAGGAGGTTACTTTTCTCATTTAATCTGATAAGATTGAAAAGCATAAATGTAGTATCATCGGATGTTACTTTTGGATTTTAAAGCGAGATGGAAAGACAACAAAGAATGCTCATTTTGGGAGTCTCAAGGGTGAGGCCAAGAGTGATGGTGCATCAGACGAATGAGGCTCAAACTCATAATCATGACATAACTAACAAGGACTCCTGAGCCTAAAGTTATTATAGACAACATGGACGCCAAAATGCAACAAGGATCTATCTAGGGCATCCATGTAAAGGTAGGCTCTACCACCAAATCATGACACTTATAAAGTAGCAATGACAGTTTCGTGTCGCACTTCGGTGGGATCAATCCTATGGCAAAGCGGAAAAGACAATGAGATGCAGAAAGTGGAGGTGGAATCCTAACTTATATGCAAAAAGTTGGAAAAAATGACTTTTACCAAAGGACCTTTAAAAATGACCCATCTCCCAAAAAAGTTACCAAACCAAAAGGCAAAGTGCATCATAACATCTAATAAGAAACTCAAGAACTAAATTAAATGATTTCTAAGCCAGAAAAATCGACAAAAGGGATAAAAAAGGTGGCAAAAAGGGCCAAAAAAGATTATAAATAGAAGTTGACAGCTCATTTTCACCATTACAATTTGAAAATTAACCAGAAGGTAAAAAAGACCCCTTTTCTAAAGAATTTGATTCCAGGATCTTCAAAGGATGAAACAAACTTTTGCTTGGACCAATTAAGTATAAACTCATCCCTCTTGCATTTCCATTCTTCAATTGTGCATTGTTTTTGTTTTTTTTGGGGGCGCGCTCTCCTAAAAAAGGGTGGCCCTATGTGTACGCGAGATGTCTAAGAACAACCTTTGTATGTCCACGGGAAGAAAATAGTCTCCCCCGCAGACATACACGACTGTGTCCAAAACAGTCTGCGTACACTCTCAAAAACATGGAAAAAATGAAATATGCAAGAGCTAACTCCCCTTTGAACTGTCATGGAACATGATGTATGTCCATTGGAGGGAGAGGGAACACGAGGAGATCGATATCTTGGTCGATGAGGATCCTATTGCCATTTCTTCATTGAAACAATGTGGGCTGTGGAAGTTCTTTCAGTGTCTGCTTATGAAGGCACAACCCAGGCTACTGAACGACCTGGTGGATTACTGATACACAGACATAAAGGAGTTTATGATTGAGGGGCAGTCGTTGAATCTAACGACCGAGGATATATATTTCATGACTGGACTCTCAAGGAGAGGGGAATTGGTCAACCTGTGTACATTTATCCCTGGGCCCTTCAACATTGCTGACTACATCAGGATGCACTGAAAGGTTGGCACTGAGAAAGTGGGTTCTCAAGTGCCCATCAACAAGATCACCAACTTGTCACTGAAGGTGATCCTACTTCTCATTGGGTAGATCACTGGATCCATGACTGTCCACCAGGCTTCCCGGGCGCACATGTATTGTGCCATGTAGTGACTAGATGCATGTATGTTTGACTGGAGCAAAACCATGCTCACTTACATGAATAGGCAACTTACAGATTGCCGTGAGTATAGCAACAAGAACTTCAGGTTTGATACCATTTTGTGCTCATTCTTCTTTGAGAGGGTACCCAGTCTGAGTCCGAGAGAGACAATACGAGGGCATGTGGCCTCCTTCCTAGCGCTGTGTAGAAGGGCAGCATTACTACCATGACAGGGGGGAGGAAGGACCATAGAGGCCTTTGATGACAAATTCTTCGACTGGTGGGCATGGAAGATTCCAGTGATAGAGGACTACCCCTACGCTAGAATCAACTTTTCCAGAGATCCAGACATGCCTGTACCTCCTTGAGAGGAGCGAGGAGAGATAGGTACATGTGTTTTAAAGTTATTTAATTTTTAATTTCTTTTATATATATCATTTTTTATATGTGTCAGAGTATTGAAAACTATCTATATGTTACATATAGATGTGGGACCAGTGCGCCTGATAGAATTCTCGAGGACTAGGTGGTGTCCTCAACCAGAGGTAGTACCAATAGCAGCCGACGGACTAACAGTCGCAGGGGGACCTCCAGTCGGAGAGGCTGAGATAATTTTGAGACGGGTGGAGTAGAAACTCACCACTCTCATTCGTGCAGTTCCCATTGCCTAGATCGAGGATCTCCTGCCATCCATGCAACCTCATGTAGTTGGGGTGCCACAGACTTTGGTCCAACTTTTTCGGCGTTTGGAAAATGCCGTCGTTCACTACAACATGGAAGCAGGCCCCGATATTAGATAGGATGGATTCATTATGTGCCGAGGGAACTTTTGTATATTTTTGAGGGCATAAGTTCCATGATGTATACTAGATTATTATTTTTGAGGCGTTCGAACCCACCTATGTATTCTGCCACTTTTTGAGAAATATATATATATCTATATATATATATATATATTTACATATTTTATGTCTTATGGATCACATTTTTTACAAATGTATGTACATGTGTATGTGTGTGCTTGTTTTTATGTGTGTGCAACATGCCAATCTAATACTTGATTAGATAGAGTATCTGTCATTTGATTCAATCTCCTAGGAACATGGATATACGTAATGTAATCAAAGCAAAGTTCTAAGAGACGTACCCTAAGGAAATGCCGATGTAAAGTAGGATCATAAACACGGTAAAATCCATTTAACTAGGACACAACCAACTGAGCATCTAAGTAAACCTAGAGGTGATGAATTCCATGCGAAAAAATGTCACGAAGAAACTCTATCACTATACTATACTCGACGACATTGTTTGTGACGTCACCTAGACAGATACCTCCAGAAGATAGCAAGTGGCGTTGAGGCGTGAAAATCACCCAAGCTATGGAAGCAAGCCTCCGAGTGTGTCGATTAGCATCGTCCGCGAAACCAAAGAACACCTCTGATTCAATTGAAATCTGCCATAGTGAAAAATATGACATAAATAATGACACGTCCATAAAACAAAAAGAGAAAAAACAACTGTACAAGAACTATACATATGTACAAGAAGTCACCCAGGCAACCAACCTACGAGTAACACTTCTTGAGGTAGATCCCATTTCTAGGATCCACCAAAGCATTTCCCTCAAAGTCAACCAGATGATAAGCACCCTTTTTAAATACCTATTTCACAATGAAAGGTCGAAACCACATGGGTTTAAACTTGCTTGCCCACAAGGGATCCTTATCTTGGTCATAGAACAGGACAAGGTCGCCTTAGGAGAAAATCCAAGGATGAACGGACTGATCATATTGACACTTGACTCATTGCTTGTGAGCCTCATTGGCCAAGGCTGCATCAAAAAATTTCTCATTCATCTTCTTGAGATATAATAGGTGTTCCTCAAGCGGTGAAGTGTTTAGAAATAACTCTACTTCCAACTTTAAAGACGGGATCTGACACTCTATATGCAAGACTTCTTCCAGCCCGTAAACGAGTTGAAAAGGTGAGAAAATGGTGGTAGTATTTAAAGACGTTCGGTACGCCCATAACACCAAGTGCAACATCAAATGCCAATTTGATTTGGAAGAATTGATCGTTTGCTGCAGACTAGCCTTGAGGGACTTATTCACAGCTTCTACCTGACCATTCTCTTGTGCGTAGTAGGGTGATGAATGCTCTTGCCTCAACCCAATATTTGATGTTAACTCAGACATCATTTTGTTCTAGAAGTGACTGCCATGGTCAGTGAAAATCTCCTTCGGGATGTCGAACCTTGCTACTATCTGGTTAAAAATGAAGAGAGCTGCTATTTCACCATCATTGTTAAACGTTGGCATAGCCTCGACCCAATTTTTGAAGTAGTCTACTGCTATGATGATATAACGATGCCCCCTGGCTGAAGCGAAGTGGCATGTAGTAAAATTAATCCCCCACTTGGTGAAGGGACCAACAACAATGATGAGAAACATGGGAGAAGGATGTGCCCTCATCTTCTGATAGAAGATCTGACACGGGTGGCACTTCTTTACCAACTCGACGCAATCCTTGATTAACATAGGCCAAAAGTATCTGACTTGTAGAATCTTTTGGGCTGTTGCCAACCTAGAAAAATGACCACCACATGCTCCAGTGTGGCATTTTTTAAGAACGATTTTTTCTTCGTCATGTGTAAGGCACCGATGAAGAATGCAATGCACACCTCGACGATAAAAAGTGTCATCAAGTATGAGATAGTTTTGTGCCTGATGGCGAATTCATCAACGCTCATTGCGATAAGTAGAAGCGAGGAACTTCAAAGTCTGGAGATAGACTAGTATATCTCCATACTAGGGGTCCAAAGATGCGATCAGAAAAATATATCCTTTAATAGGTGATTCTTCGGGCGTAACATCACTTGATTCGATCGGAAGTTACGAAATAAGTTCCATAAAGAGAAACGACTTTTTGGATTTCACAGACATAAAATCCAAGTCGAATTCCTGGAGGATTACAATCGATCTACTGATCTTTCTGCCAATGACGCGTTGTGTCAACACATATTGAAA
>JASDQU010244044.1:52369-71339 GCA_032191745.1 Picea mariana | reverse complement strand
TTAAGCTAGATGCAGATGACAATATTCTAGATGATCATATCGACAATGAAACTATAAAAAATTACATTGATAATGATGTTGCTATGCCCAATCCTTTCAATGTCGATTTTGAACCAGATGATATAGATGTGGAGTTGGAAGAAGAAGAAGATCAATGATATTGAATTGTTGAAATGTAGGTCGAGGTATGTGATTATATTTTTTCTATGATTTGTTCTCTTTAAAATATTTTCTTATATCGATTAATTATGTGTTGTTAATTTTATTCCATTTTCTATGTATCATTGGTTGGTTAGAATTCATTTACCTTGATTTCTCTCATAACCCACCAACGTATAACCTCCTAACCCATTTTGAGCATGTGTTGATTTATTTTAACAATCAGTCAATATTGATAATCTACCACAACTTTTTAACCCTCCACCTAGTAACCCTAGTAACTTTGTAACCCTCCACCCTCATCCACCATAGGAATCATGTGCATCCTCCAAAACTACTACCTAGGCCATGTTGGCATCCACCAATAATGTCAAATTTTATGATAATTAAAAGTCATCACAAAGAGATAAAATCTTTATGTAGTTGCCTCCTCCTTACATTTATAAATGTTTATGTCCTTTGGATTCAAGGAGATTTATTGGGCTAACTTATTATATGAGTTTTTCATTTAAATTTTCATTTGTTTTGTTTCGATTTCATGACTGCAAGCATGAAATTAAAACAAAAACTTGGCTTGGGTAATAATTCTGCAGTCTTTGGTTTCTCATTTTATTTTACCAAAGAGATTACACCTTAAGGGGTCCTATAAGTTTATAAGTGTTAAGTTTTATAAGCTTATTGATTAATTCATTGCCAAATTTTTTCATACTATAGGAAATATGACTTGATCATACCTACAGTTGATTGTATGGTTTTAATTTTTGATATACCTAATCATGCAGAACCTTGGATTAACATTTGAAATGTGCTCTTTGCTCTACCAGTCATATTGCTTTCATATCAACATGGTATAGGACTAATGTACTCACAATTACACGTCATCCTATTGTCTTGTACATTTAAGGATTTCATTCATTACTCGAATAGACAGTTGATAATGGTTGGGGTTTCATCTTCATTGTGCATAGTGGTTCACAAGCCCGTGCATCCTCTGGTTTTTTGTCACTCCAATCTCAAGTTACCAAACATGATAACCTCTCAAGTTCGTAGGTAGCGAGCCATTTTCACAGACCTGTCCTTATTATTTGTTTATTGGAAGACGGAGCCTCCCTCTCATGGTGTTTACTGTGTCTGTTTGATAGAAACCATGGCTCTTGTGGTTCAAATTGAACCTAATGGCTCTCAAGCCCTTCTCACCCACAACGATTCCATAAACGATTTACAGGCACACGATTGGGACATTTTCATCCGAAAATTCGAAGGTTATAACCCTTCGGTCACACAGGCCTTTTCTCAAACATTTGATGGCTTTAGATCCAAAGTTGGGGATATACAATTGGAGGTACCAGAGGACTCTATAGCATGCGCAACAACACTATCATAGGAAGGATAAAAATGGTTCAAAAATGCCAAGCTAGAAGGCATGCCGTGGAGCCTGTTCATGGTCTCTAGGAAATCAACATGTTGCCCTAAAGATACTCCTATTAACCTATTGAAGCCTCGGTGGCACGACCTACTTCTGATTCTGAAACAGTTTATAACATGTAAGGGTAGGTATGGTTTAGTGTTTTTGTATCACATCTGCCTGTTGATGTTGTTCCTAGGGTTTAAGCTAAACTTGCCCTTATATTTGTTGATGAGACTGCATATGTCAAAGTGTTATAAGAAATAGATTTTAAACCCTCTGTCTAGCCTCTTCCACCATGGAATTATATGAATCCTATTGTTGTCACATCTGGCTCAAATTGGGGACACTTGGGAAGACTTCCTGTGTCAAAACAAGTTTTCCCTACCCAAGAGTGTAGTGGACTAACCTTTGCATTCAAATATAAACCCCAATCCTTGTAACCCTATGACTGAAATTCAAGGTGTCGATTCACATAGAGACCGTGAGCCCACTGAACCAAATTTTGTTGCTATGCAAAACCCCTTGGGTAAAAAACCACGATATAATTTTGCACCCAGAAAATCATTAGAGGAGGTAGTGGGTGTATTGAAGGAGAAGGTTTCTCCTGATCCTGCGATTGAGTCAACTCAGGGTTTGAATGAAAAACCAATTGTTAATAAAAATCGTAAGAAGAAGAAACAGGGTAACTCAGACCTGAGGTTCGTAAACAAAAGACAAGGCAGGTTAATTTCCAGGAGTCTAAGAAACCAATAGTAGGATCATCTGAGCTTGATCTCGGTGATCGAGGTTAATGATCAATTGACTGATGATGAAATCAATGATTTCCTTTCCCGAGAAGATATGGATAACCAGTGTCTCAGAAATGAGACAGTTAGCGAAGCTATTCAATACAATTTTGTTTGTAAATTACCTTTGTTTCTAAAATATAAAAAGCGATTTGTTGGCAGAGGACATGATTTAAAACGAGCTACAAAAAATACTAAAGCACCCATTGTTGAGTACACTCAATCTCACCCTGTTATATCACCTGTGCACTGTGAAAATTGTCTGGATTGGGTAGAACGGTACTACAGAGACATACCATATTTACAGGCACAATTAAAACATTTGGTTGCTCACAATTCTTTACTTGAAAGAGAAAATCAAGAGTTAAAGGCATGTGCAGATCGGGAAATTAAAAGGCCCAAACGAGCTAGTAGTGTGGCTATCAAGAACACAACCAACTTTAACGCCATCATTAACTCAGAATTATCCGACCCTTCACTGTCTAATTTCTAGAATGGTAAAAGTGGTTTTGATTTTCTTTGATTTTATTCTGTTGTGAAGGTCAAGTAGGAAGATTTATTTTGATTTTCTTTGTTAATATAAGACTAGCTACAGAATCACACAATTATGTAGCTAGTCTATTTCTATCTAAATGTTAGTTTGTATTATTTTCTAAAAATCAATTTTGTTTTGTCATTTACAGGAAAATAATAATTATGGTGTTATTCACAAGGAGAAGCCCTCATGGATTATGCGATGTATAGTTTAGTAGTTTCTTTTTGTTTGATGAAACTATGTCATTATGTAATTAATTTTGATAAACAAACTCCTACATGAGTGATTCCCTATTGTACTATTTTTGTAAAGAAATCTATTTTTTTGGGATTACCCTCTAACTTGCATGATAAGAGGTTGTTAATCCAAAACTAGTTTAAATAGTGATTGTTGTTAGTAGTAAACACAACTTTGGCTGGAATACAGTATGGATATGTCATTTTGAGAACTGATAATGGGGACGAAGATCACCATTGGATTTAGACCTGTGTGATGCTTGTTCCATTATGTTCTTCTATTACCTCTGTATTATGATATGTCATTTTGTTTGATTTAGCTTTAGCTTTGTCATCATATGGTGTTTCATATTATCAAATATTTAGATGTTGTCCATAATTTGTGATTCCATTTTATAAGCATGATCAATCTTTCATTTGATTGTTATCGAATTTATTTCAGATAATTAAATGATTGATAATATTAATACTCTAAATTGAGTTTCCTTTGGTTCTAAGTTATTAATTATCATAAGATCACATGAGTTTGATTTGGTCATCATTCTGTTGTTATATTCTCACTCCAACACATCAAACACTTCATTGAATTTATCCTGGAAGTACTAGTATTGTTCTGTCACAGGTTTCCCTTACATACAGGACAATGAGGAGATCGAATAACACAAGAAGATAAACTTAGTTTAATCGATTAGTTAGAGGTTAGTTTGTTATTTAATTGAATTATTTATTAATGAGACGATGATTGCATAAATCAGCTTTGACTGTTTATGTATCGTTGTTTCAATTGTATTTGCTTAGTATTTATATGTTTAAAGTATTTAAACATTCAAAAGAAAACAAAAATATTTATGTTCTTTCTATGTCATGTTTAGAAACAATATTACGAAAATTCATTTTGCAAGATTACAAGTAAACCTTGCAAGTTGTATATAGACTGTTTATAATCATTTGTATATATTCATGTTTCTATTAGAATACTTGTAATTAGCAAACATATATAGTTAATATCTTAGTTTTAGATTATTTTATTTATTTTATCATTTTTAGGACTTAGTTGCCTAATAGAGCCATTAAACCCGTCGGGTCAGTTCATTCCAAACGGCTTGGGTTATTTAGACAAACTCGGTCCAGATCTGACCTTCCAAATGATGGTGTGTCACATACGCCCATCAACAAATGGCTCTAGAAGGAGGACCTGAAATTAATTGATGGCACGTGGAGGTCGTAAGACTCCCCCACACACTTGCACTCTTGTCGTAATGCGTAGTCACTCTGACACAAACGTTACACTTGAAATAACTACTACCTCAAACGATAACCTTAATATTCCTATTGAACCAGTAACACCACTCCCTCAAGGGATTGACGTCCAAGAAATTGTCCGCTAGTTGCTTATAAGAACTCAAAGTGCCTTATCCAGTATTAGACAACCTAGTAGACAACTCAATCAATCCCTTGACTTCACAAATCTTCAAGAACAAGTTCAAGGTACTAGTCTACCTAGAAACACTGTAGGGACTAATAATATTACCAATCCTGGTGAAGACCTTATCCTTGGTGCGGAGGATCTAGTATTCCACCATCCCCACCTAGTTCTTCTCCACCTTCTTCAAGAGGTGAATCCTCGGATGAAGGCAATTGTTCATCTGAACCATATCAACCTTAGAATCCACCAACTCCCATGGAAAACCAAAATAATCCTGCCATACCTTGGCTCGATCAAGATGTTGTGGCCGTACCTGGACCCCAACACCCACTACCTAAACATCTGGAGAAATGGCTGCCCAAATGTGATCCAGATTCAAAGAAATCAGTTGAGGATCACATCAATAAATGTATGCTAACCATTAGACTCCAGAGTGTCGAACACGAAGATGTAGTGTGCATATTATTTCCTTATAATTTTGAGGGAAATGCCTCAAGCTGGTATTTTTCTCAACAACCTCAGACCATCGTCTCTTGGGACAAGTTTGAAACTTGTTTTCTGGAAAAATTTGGAGATGATGAATCCTAAAGAAAAAGTGAAGGACTTTAACCAAATATTTCCAACAGTGAAAAACAAAATCCCCGTAGATTCAATGCCTGCTGAAAGCTTAATTGTTGCATATTATACTAAGGCCCTACATAATAACATAGCCATATGGGTTAAAAGGTCCAAAAAGAGCATGTTGTTAGAAGTCTTCGAGGAGGCAAGTCAAATTGAGAAAGATATATTGACCTTAAAATATAATCTTAATAGTGAAGCTGAAACAACTTCATCTTCTAAGAAGAAAATAGAAATTCTCACTAGACCTCCTCAACCTAAAAATCAACAAGAAACATTAGACTTGGAGAGCTTGCAGAAATCTTTCCAGAAACTATCCAATCAGGTCATTGACTTGAAAATATCAGTCGAGGAGGCATCCATAAGAAAAGGAAGTTTCAAACCTCCTTTTAGAAATCCTTTCCCTCCAAACCGGCCAAACCCAACCACAGAAGGTCTAAATTTTGAAAGTTTACAGTATGCTTTGCAAACGATATTAGAAGCGCATGGCAATTTTGTTTCTATTCCTCCTGAAAATCCTGATGACATAGATGAGGAAGAGGTACCAGAAGAGGAAGACTCATCTCCTCCCCTTTTCGGGCACTTATCGGACAATATTTTCCAAGCGAATTTTGAAATTGTTCACCCCTACAACACTAGAAGCAAAACGCAAAACAAGCCCTTGCCCGAAACAAGTAAAAGTGTGTTTTCAAAACAGCCAAAGCAAACTAAAATTAGACAAAGCCTAGCTGCCCCAGTTTTAGAGTATGATTTAATTTAAGATCTGAAAAAATTAAGGGCAAATATTTATGTTTTTGAACTGCCGAAATTTCCTCTTATTTTGCAGAAAATGTTTCAAAGCATCGTTGAAAACAGTAAAAAGAATGATGTTAGCAACAAAAAATCAGCAGAAATTGACTTAAACGCAGCTAAAAATGTCCCAACTAAAAAGACATCTGACCACCAAGACAAAAGGGACTTAGCAGAAAAAACTATAGGAAACCTAGATAAAACTGTTTCAGGAACAACAATAAAAAATCAGTAGAATTTTGATGTTTCCACATGAAAAAATGTGCCCCCTTTTTTATTGACTTTTTAGATTTTTAATAGGAATGTACATAATTGTATGGTTGACTCTGATGCATCATCAAATGTGATTCCTATGTCTGTATACCAAAAAATTAATGCAGAAGTAAAACCTTTTGATCTAAAAAACATTCAGCTAGATCAAACGAATGTTAAAGTGATCGGTGAACTTAAAAATGTGTTGATTAGATTATCATCCAATCCCAAAGTTATCAAGTATTTGATATTATTGTTGTTGACATTCCTGAAGTTTATGGTCTGTTTTTAAGCATAGATTGGTCAGAACAGCTTCACGATTATTTTTCTACAGATTGGTCTCATTTGTAGTTGTCTGACAATGGACAGCCCAACAAAATCCAAATAAACAGAGAACTTTATCTTAATCATACCATGACAGATCTGAATGATCCAAATGAGCCTTTCGTTACATCTGCAAATTTGATTGAAACATGGGGAATGAATACCTTTTTTGGCAACTTCATGAATAAAATTTCCTCTATCACTAATCTGGAACAACAATCTGAAGTTACAGCCTATACTCAGGCATTGGCTTCACCAAATTTGCCAAGTACTACTAATGACGCACAATATTGGTCCCTATATTTTGATGGATCCAAATCCCGAGAAGGGGCAGGTGCAGGTTGCGTACTCATCAATCCTACAGGTAATAAAGCCTTTATTTCTCGTCGATTAGAGTTTGAATGTACTAACAACGCAGCAGAGTATAAAGCACTTCTACAGGGACTTAGGAAAGCACTGGACATGGATGTGCAAAATTTGGCAGTATTTGGTGATTCATAAATCGTAGTCAAATAGGTAAGAAATGCAATACATTGTTTTTCACCACATATGAAGAGTTACCAAACCAAGGTATGGATTTTAATGCACAAATTTGTATCATTTAATATAAATTCCATTCCTAGGATGAGTAATTCAGAAGCTGACTTACTAGCCAATGTTGCTTCCAAATTGTTGCCCGCTAAAGGTCTTTCTCCTTTCAGTTGAATTGTTATTCAAGCCTTCGATTCTAGACAACATAACGAATTGGAGGGTATTTTATGATGATCAACAAATCATCAACTTTTTGCATATGGAAGACACCTTCCAGGATGCATTTATTGATGAAGGCACTCATGACGATAATCTTTGAGATTTCACGGTAATATTTGATCCTTGATCTCCAGAATCATCATCCAAGTTGGTAAACTCTATCCCCAAATCTGTTGTAAGATTAGAGAAGTTTTATAACCTACATGAAAAGTTTAGAGGAGTAGTTAATTGCAAAACCAACAGTTCCTCTTTGCTCTATGAAACTATAAATTTCGGAACACGAGATAATCCTCAAAACATTAATCTGGGAAAGGGATGTTTTGAACAGAAAAGATCCGCTTTTATAAAATTATTTAAATAATATAAAGATGTATTCGCTTGAACATACGACGACCTAAAAACTTTCGACCCAAACATCATACAACATGTAATCCCTATGAAACCCCGGACTCGGCCTTTCCAACAAAAATTGAGGAAAATGCATCTTAATTTGGAACCTACCATTAAAAAGGAACTAAATAAATTACTAACTGCAAAGATAATTTTTCGAGTTAGGCATACTCAATGGGTATCTAACTTAGTCCCTGTAAGGAAGAAAAGTGGTGAAATTCGACTTTGTGTCAATTTTTGAAATTTAAACCGAGCATCTAATAAAAACAACTACCATGTTCCCCCAATGGAACAAATACTACAACAAGTGTCTAGTTCCAAGAGACTATCTTTATTAGATGGTTTTTTGGGATACAACCAGGTTCTTATGTCTCCTTCGGACCAGCTTAAAACCACCTTTCGTACCCCTTGGGGCACTTACGCCTGTAGGAAAATGTCTTTTGGACTGATAAACGTCGGGTGCCACTTTTTAGAGAGAAATGGATATTTCTTTATGTGGCCTCATAAACCAGATAGTTGTGGTCTATCTTGATGATGTCACTGTCTTTTCAAAAAACAAGAAAGATCACTTATCTCACCTTAGGGTTGTCTTAGAATGATGCCGCAAGTTCGGCATATCTCTCAATCCTAAAAAATCAGTCTTTGCAGTAGAACAAGGGAAACTACTTGGGTTTATAGTATCTAAAGATGGAATTATTATTGATCCCGAGAAAACTCAAGCCATTTCTAAACTTCCCCCTCCTTCTTCCAAGAAGGCCATGCAATCCTTTTTGGGTAAGATTAATTTTGTTAGACAATTTGTCTCGAGTTTCTCTGAAATGGTTAAACCTCTACAAAATATAATTAAAAAGGATGTTTTGTACAGATGGGTACAACAAGAAAGTTAAGCTTTTGATTCAATAAGAAAATGCATAATAGAAGCACCTTCCCTGATGAGCCTCGATTTTTCTCAGGATTTTACTCTATACACTTTTGCATCTGACAGATCCTATGTTGTTGTGCTTACACGGAAAAACCCTGAAAGAAATGAGATATCCATTGCCTTCATGAGCTTTTCTTTTAAGGGAGTAGAACTTAATCACCCCGTGGTAGATCAAAAGGCTTGTGTTGTTTTTAAAGCAGTAAAACACTTCAGGTCTTACCTGTTGAAATACCAGACCAAAGTTGTTGTTCCTTACCCCGTTGTAAGAGATTTGTTAGTACAAAAAGAGCTGGGTGAGAAAAGGGAAAATTGGATGACATCACTACTGGAATATGATCTTGAAATAACCCTTGCCCAAATAAATAGAGGTCAAGGCATGTGTAAATTAGTGGTTGATTCAGTTGAGGAATTGGAAAGTCAAATAAATACATAACTGTAAATGAGCATAATGAAAAATAGATCAGTTGTGCACAAACTACGCCCAATTCATGGTATGAAAATATCAGGTTTTATTTGTTGCATGGGACTTCTCCTCACAATCTTGATCCCAAAAATAGAAGAGCACTTAGGCTGAAATCTGCATCTTTCCATTTAATCAATGATATATTATATTGAAAGAACTTTGATGGTGTTTTCTGCATTGTTTAGAAAAAGAGGAGTCCAAAAAAGTGTTGGTTGAACTTCATTCAGGTGATGTCGGTGGTCATTTTGGTGGAGATGCCACTGCCCACAAAGTGATGAGGGTTGGATACTATTGGCCTACCTTGTTTAAAGATGCACATACGTTGTCCCGCAAATGTATAATCTTTCAAAAGGATACAGAACGGGTGAAAAAGGGATCATTTCCTTTGCAACATGTTATTGTAGATGCACCTTTTCTGCAATGGGGTCTAGACATTATAGGACCAATCAATCCCCCATCCTCGCAACAACACAAGTACATCCTTACAACAACGGACTATTTTACAAGATGGTCTGAAGTTGTACCTTTAAAAGTGGTCAACACCAATCATGTAGTGCCATTTCTGAACTACCACATCATCACTCGATTCGGAATTCCTAAATGTCTGGTTTTTGACAATGCTTCATATTTTTCTTCCCTAGATATGAAGGTTTTCACTCTGGAAAAAGGGATTAAACTGAAGTATTTTGTCATCTACTACCCTCAAGGGAACTGTCTAGTTGAGCTGACAAATAATAATTTAATCAAGATTATAAAAAGGACAGCTTCAGAAAACCACGAGAATTGGCACAATGCATTGTACAAAGCACTTTGGGCTAATAGGGTGACTCCAAAAGCCTCCGTTGGTAATTCTCCTTTATTCCTCATCTACAGAAGAGAATCCATTATACCCCCACATGTCTTACTTCCTTCTCTACAATTATCGTAGAAAGTTCAAGAAGAAGAGTGTCCTCCTCTAGAAAATCGGATAAATGCTTTATTAAAACTAGAAGAGGTGAGAACACAAGCAAAGCATAAACTTGACCAGCATCAGCAAATTGTCAAGAGATGGTTCGATGCAAGCTCATCTTCTAATAGGAATTTTGATGTTGGGGATTTGGTTCTCAAGTGGGACAAAGCACACGAGGGTAAGGGGGAACATACCAAGTTCCAAGACCTGTGGCTAGGACCATTTGTAATTTCTGAAAAATTGGGTCCTAGTTATTTTTGTCTACATAACTTGGAGGGATAGATGGTCACTTTCCCAGTGAATGGCCAGGCTCTCAAGAGATATTTCGCTTGATGATTTATGATCCACCCTCCTATAAATATTTTTAATTTTCTTTTCTGTTTTTTATTTTGGTTCTTTTCATTTTGCTTGATTTTGATTTGTTTTCTAAATATGCATGTCTGAATCACCATTCATTTGTTGAAGGGAATCAGAATTCTTATTCATTAGCAGCAATTGATAACATTTCAAGCACTTGAATAGTAAATGCTAAAATCAGATCAATGGAAGTAAGTTTCTCTGCAATCAGTGTTTCTGGTTTCTCATTAAAATCAGAGGAAGACGCAATTATCCTTAACAAACTTCTAACGTCGTCCATGTTTTAATGAGGACAAATTAATTGTGCTTCCCATCCTAGAGATGATTTCTTAACGGGAATCTAATTGTCCAAATCATGATGAAAGTCATCATAACAAAAAAATGATTCTTAAATGATCAATCTTTTCGTTACCAAACTATGATATCTTCAGTATCACCCCGCTCTCTTGTCTTAATTCCTTCTTTGCAATTATCACAGAAAGTTCAAGAAGAAGAGTGTCCTCCTCTATAAAATCAGATAAATGCTTTATTAAAACTAGAAGAGGTGAGAACACAAGCAAAGAAGAAACTTGACCAGCATCAGCAAATTGTGAAGAGCTGGTTTGATGCAATCTCATCTTCTGATAGGAATTTTGATGTTGGGGATTTGGTTCTCAAGTGGGACAAAGCACACGAGGGTAAGGGGGAACATACCAAGTTCCAAGACCTGTGGCTGGGACCATTTGTAATTTCTGAAAAATTGGGTCCTAGTTATTTTCGTCTGCATAACTTGGAGGGATAGTTGGACACTTTCCCAGTGAATGGTTAGGCTCTCAAGAGATATTTCACTTGATGATTTATGATCCACCCTCTTGTAAATATTTTTAATTTTCTTTTCTGTTTTTTATTTTGGTTCTTTTCATTTTGCTTGATTTTGATTTGTTTTCTAAATAATCATGTCTGAATCACCATTCATTTGTTGAAGGGAATCAAAATTCTTATTCATTAGCAGCAATTGATAACATTTCAAGCACCTGAACAGTAAATGCTAAAATCATATCATTGGAAGTAAGTTTCTTTGCAGTCAGTGTTTCTGGTTTCTCATTAAAATCAGAGGAAGACACAATTATCCTTAACAAACTTCTAACATCGTCACTGTTTTAATGAGGACAACTCAATTGTGCTTCCCATCCTAGAGATGATTTCTTAACAGGAATCTAATTGTCAAAATCATGATGAAAGTCATCATAACAGAAAAATGATTCTTAAATGATCAATATTTTCGTTACCAAACTATGATATCTTCAGTATCAACCCACTCTCTTGTCTTACTTCCTTCTCTGCAATTATCGCAGAAAGTTCAAGAAGAAGAGTGTCCTCCTCTAGAAAATCGGATAAATGCTTTATTAAAACTAGAAGAGGTGAGAACAAAAGCAAAGAAGAAACTTGACCAGCATCAGCAAATTGTGAAGAGCTGGTTTGATGCAAGCTCATCTTCTGATAGGAAATTTGATGTTGGGGAATTGGTTCTCAAGTGGGACAAAGCACACGAGGGTAAGGGGGAACATACCAAGTTCCAAGACCTGTGGCTGGGACCATTTGTAATTTTTGAAAAAATGGGTCCTAGTTATTTTCGTCTGCATAACTTGGAGGGATAGCTAGACACTTTCCCAATGAATGGCCAGGCTCTCAAGAGATATTTTGCTTGATGATTTATAATCCACCCTCTTGTAAATATTTTTAATTTTCTTTTCTATTTTTTATTTTGGTTGTTTTCATTTTTCTTGATTTTGATTTGTTTTCTAAATAATCGTGTCTAAATCACCATTCATTTGTTGAAGGGAATCAAAATTCTCATTCATTAGCAACAATTGATAACATTTCAAGCACCTAAATAGTAAATGCTAAAATCAGATCAACGGAAGTAATTTTCTGTGCAATCAGTGTTTCTGGTTTCTCATTAAAATCAGAGGAAGATGCAATTATCCTTAACAAACTTCTAACGTCGTCCCTGTTTTAATGAGGACAACTCAATTGTGCTTCCCATCCTAGAGATGATTTCTTAATGGGAATATAATTGTCCAAATCATGATGAAAGTCATCATAACAGAAAAAAGATTCTTAAATGATCAATCTTTTCATTACCAAACTATGATATCTTCAGTATCACCCCGCTCTCTTGAATATCATGAAGTTTCTGGAAATTTATAAACAAATTTTAGAGAGATGGAAGCACTATAATGTGTGTGAATTGTATGTAAGCCTGTTGGGACACTGAACAAGTCTGTTGGCAGTGGGTAAATGCACACATGATACCAAGGCAACTTCATCGGGGTACTAAACAGGCCTTCTCATAGCAAAGCAATGTTGGGTTTAAGAACATCCTCATGTATGTCTTTTAATTTGATCAAGTATGAAGATGTTTTTATCATGAATGGATGACTCTTGGAAAGGATAGAGGTACTAGAGTGGGTTAAATGACATCATTGACGAGGCTATGGATGCCTGCTGGCAGCAGTGGCCCTATCAACGGTATCGAAGTCACCTGTATAAACATCACTACACCTGTAATCTAATAAGATACCAGATCACAATTTCGGACAGAAATACATCCAATGCTATGACTGTGTTGTTTTCTAAGTTAATGCTTGATCTGTCGTTAATTGTCTCTAAAATTTATTTCATTTGTGCCCCTGACATAAATTTTCTGGTGAAGCAGAGATAACTGCTTCGCCCAGCGTGTCGCCATTGTTGGAAGCCACCAATAATTTCAAATTTTATCATAATTAAAAGTCATCAAAAAGAGATAAAATATTTTTGTAGTTGCCTCTCCTTACATTTATAAACGTTTATGTCCTTTGGCTTTAAGGAGATTTATTGGGCTAACTTATTATATGACTTTTTCATTTAAATTTTCATTTGTTTTGTTTAAATTTCATGACTGCAAGCATGAAATTAAAACAAAAACTTGGCTTGGGTAATCATTCTGCAATCTGTGGTTTCTCCTTTTCTTTTACCAAAGAGATTACACCTTAAGGGGACCTATAAGTTTATAAGTGTTAAGTTTTATAAGCTTATTGATTAATCCATTGCCACATTTTTATGTACTATGGGAAATATGACTTGATCATACCTATGGTTGATTGTATGGTTTTAATTTTTGATATACCTAATCGCGTAAAACCTTGGATTAACATTTGAAATGTGCTCCTTTCTTTATCAGTCATATCATTTTCATATCAACCTGGTACAGGACTGATGTACTCACAATTACATGTCTTCTTATTGGCATGTACATTTAAGGCTTTCATTCATTATTCGAATAGGCAGCTGATAATGGTTGGGGTTTAATCTTCATTGTTCATAGTGGTTCACAAGCCCACACATCCTCTGGTTTTCTATCACTCCAAGCTCAAGTTACCAAACATGATAACCTCCCAAGTTCATAGGTATCGTGTCGTTTTCACAAACCTCTCCTTATTATTTTTCTATTGGAAGACGAAGCCTCCCTCTCGTGGTGTTTACTGTGTCTGTTTGATAGAAACCATGGCCCATGTGGTTTGAATTGAACCTAATGGCTCTCAATCCCTTCTCACCCACGACAATGCCATAAACTATTTACAAGCACACGGTCAGGACATTTTCATCTGAAAATTCGAAGGTTATAACTTGGCAGTCGAGCAAGCCTTTGCTCAAACGTTTCATGGCTTTAGATCCAAAGTTGGGGATCTGCAATTGGAGGTAACAGAGGACTCTATAGCATGAGTAACAGAACTGTCACAGGAAGGAGAAAAATGGTTCAAAAACACAAAGCTAGAAGGCGTTCCTTGGAGCTTGTTCATAGTCTCTAGGAAATCAACATGTTGCCCTAAAGATACTCCTATTACCCTCTTGAAATCTCAATGGCACAGCCTACTTCTGATTCTGAAACAGTTTATAACGTGTGAGGGTAGGTATGGTTTAGTGTTTTTGTATCACATCCTCTTGTTGATGTTGTTCCTAGGGTTTAAGATAAACATGCCCTTCTATTTTTGGGTGAGCCTGCATAAGATGTCAAAGCGTTATAAGAAACAAATTTTAAACCCTCTTTCTATCCTCTTCCACCACGGGCTTATACAAATCCTGCTACTGTCGCATCTAGCTCAAATTGGGGACACTTGGGAAGACTTCCTATGTCGAAACAAGTTTTCCCTACCCGAGAGTGCAGTGGACTCACCTCTGCATTCAAATATAAAGCCCAATCCTTGTAACCCTATGAATGAAATTAAAGGTGTCGATTCACATAGAGACCATGAGCCCACTAAACCAATTTTTGTTGCTATGCAAAACCCCCTGGATAAAAAATTACGATATAATTTTTTACTCAGGAAATCGTTAGAGGAGGTAGTGGATGTATTGAAGGAGAAGGTTTATCTTGCTCCTTCTATTGAGATGACTTAGGGTTTGAATGACAAACCAACTGTTAAGAAAAATAGTAAGAAGAAGAAATAGGTTAACTCAAGCCTGAGTTTCGTAAACAAAAAACAAGGCAGGTTAATTTCCAGGAGTCTGAGAAATCGACAGTAGGATCATATGAGATTGATCTCGGTGATCGAGGTTGATGATCAATTGACCGATGATGAGATCAATGATTTCCTTTCCCGAGAAGATGTTGATAACCAGTGTCTTGGAAATTAAATAGTTAGCGAAGCTATTAAATACGATTTTTTTTCTAAATTACCTTTGTTTCTAAAATATCAAAAGGGCTTTGCTGGCATAGGACATGATTTAAAACGAGCTACAGGAAAGCCTAAAGCACCCATTGCTGAGTACACTCAATATCAGTCTGTTATATCACCTGTGCACTATGACAATTGTCTGGATTAGTTAGAATGGTACTACAGAGACATACCATATATACAAGCACAATTAAAACATTTGGCTTCTCACAATTCTCTGCTTGAAAGAGAAAATCAAGAGTTGAAGGCATGCACAGATAAGGCAAGTAAAAGGCCCAAACGATCCAGTAGTGTGGTTATCAAGAACGCAAACAACTTCAACGCCATCATTAACTCAGAATTATCCGACCCTTCACTGTCTAATTTCTAGAATAGTAAAAGTGGTTTTGATTTTCTTTGATTTTATTTTGTTGTGAAAGTCAAGTAGGAAGATTTATTTTGATTTTCTTTGTTAATATAAGACTAGCTACATAATCTCACGATTATGTAGCCAATCTATTTCTAAATGTTAGTTTGTATTATTTTCTAAAAATCATTTTTTTTTTGTCATTTGCAAGAAAATAATAATTATGGTGCTATACACAAGGAGAAGCCTTCACATATTATGTGTTGTATAGTTTAGTAGTTTCTTTTTTTTTTATGAAACTATGCCATTATGCAATTAATTTTGATAAACAAACTCCTACAGGAGTGATTCCCTGTTGTACTATTTTTGTAAAGCAATCTATTTTTTTGGGATTACCCTCTATCTTGCATGATAAGAGGTTGTTAATCCAAAACTAGTTTAAATAGTGATTGATGTTAGTAGTAAACACAACTTTGGCTGGAATACAGTATGGATATGTCATTTTGAGAACTGATAATGGGGAAGCAACTCACCATTGGCTTTAGACCTGTGTGATGCTTGTTCCATTATGTTCTTCTATTAATTATGTATTATGAGATGTCATTTTGTTTGATTTAGCTTTTGCTTTGTCATAATATGGTGTTTCATATTATCAAATATTTAGATGATGTCCATAATTTGTGATTCCATTTTATAAGCGTGATCAATCTTTCATTTGATTGTTATCGAATTTATTTCAGATAATTAAATGATTGATAATATTAATACTCTAAATTGAGTTTCCTTTGGTTCTAAGTTATTAATTATCATAAGATCACATGAGTTTGATTTGGTCATCATTCTATTGTTATATTCTCACTCCAACACATCAAACACTTCTTTGAATTTATCCTGGAAGTACTAGTATTATTATGTCACAGGTTTCCCTTACATACAGGACAATGAGGAGCTCGAATAACACAGGAAGATAAGCTCAGTTTAATCGATTAGTTATAGGTTAGCTTGTTATTTAATTGAATTATTTATTAATGAGATGATGATTGCATAAATTAGCTTTGACTGTCTATGTATCATTGTTTCAATTGTATTTTTGACGCAAACCCCCAGACCCGCAGGTCGAAAATTTGCATAGGATCTTTTCCTTTCGGCCCCTGAGAGCTTGATTGGCTCTTCTATTTCCTTTTCGAGAAATTAACCCACAACAAACCTTGAGGAAATTTCCTCTTTTATTTCGAGATACTGGACTTCGCGAATTCATGAATCCCGTGGTCGAGCACCTTACCTCTTCGACCTTCAGAACCTGAAATACTAACACTTGGCCTTTTCTAATGTCAATTTCATCTTTTCACCTTTCGCGACTTCGGGAGTTGCGATGTCGTGCAACTCTTCCCCTCGACTCCCGGAGTCCCAAAACCCAAATTGTCAATTTGCCAAAATACAAATGTCCTGGCCTTCCCTTTCTCTTTCACGTTTTCAGGGTTCCAACCACCAAAATTCGCTTTCACTATGTCCTCGAGGCTCCTGAACCTCCGAACCCAGAAATGTCGAAATTATGTCTCTTGAAATCTTTTTGGACTTTTGCGTACTGGGAGTTCAATACGTCAAGCTCAAATCCTATATCCTATCCACCTTCTGGTCTCCAAACTTTCGAAATATTGAAATGGTATTTCTCCTCCTCTACTTTCGTGAACCCTAATAAGAAGTCTCCTGCCTTTCCACGTGTCGCCTTCTCCTTGTTTTGGGTTTTCGAGTATCAAGAGTTTAGAACTCTCGAACCACCTTATATCCTTGCAATCCCCGATTTCCTGAATTTCGATTTTCTGAAACACGTATTCTTCCCCCGCTCCTTTGAGATTTGCAACTGCGGAAGACTCGATGTGGAGTGTAGACGCTTGTCAATGAAAATGTCGAATTCCTGACCTCTGAAATGCTAATAATTCTCTGTCGCGACCTCTAATTTCGGGTTTTCTCCACTATTGTGTCCCGATCTCTCTCCCTTGAGACTTCTAAAAACCCGAACTCCAAAGTTCTGAAAACTTAAGTTTGCCTCTCCTTACTTCCACACACGAAAACCTCCTTTTCGTGTTTCGGGGGTTTGATCAGCCAAAGATTTTGGATTACACTTCAGACTCTCAAACCCTGAAATACCAAAATGATCTGATGTCCAATAAGTCCAAATCAACACCCCTTATCTGCCTTGCATCTCCTGTAGATCCTACGGTCCTCGTTATTTCGCGAATTCCTCTTGGAAAATTTCGACCGTCCAAACTTCTTCTTCAAAGACCTCTGGTTCTAAATTGACTCTGAGATCCTCCTTTTGAACCTGTCCTCTGCATGGTGACCAAATTTCCTTGCCTCCTCTTGAACACCTTGAAGGCACGAATCCTCCTGAGCTTCCTTTCACAAACTCAAATATCCTAAAATATTTTCTGCACACACTCCTTGCGGCACTCTTCAAATACGTCAAAGTATTTGAATCCTTTGACTCTATGCAACTTCTTGCGACAGTATTCTTCAACCCTGTCCTTGGTTGATAAGTTCTGAACTTCCAACCAGCCTGTGCACACCCTTGCACGGCTTTTGTGACTGACTTGCACTTCTGCGGAAAATGAAAACAACGGTATCCCTCATGAGCTTTCAGAGATGAACTCTGAACCCGTCAATGCACTCCTTGTGGATGCTTCACTGCACTCCTTGCAGGAACTCTTACTCAAGAAGAGAAACAATTGAAACTCATTTCCTTACTCTCTCAGACTTCAAATACTTAACATGAAATCATACATACATAGAATAAAGGCAAATGTACAACAGAAAGAGTAAAACAACCATAAGCATAATATTCAGCATGTATACAGAGAAAGTATTAGAACACCACGAGTCTGAATCAAAGCTTCATATATATTAATTTCAGAACTTCTGTACATGGGTTCTTCTACAAAGCTCTCTATTTCTTCTCTTCTCTATGCTCTCTTGATACAATGATCCTATTACAATGATACAAGATGAGGGTGTCTATAGTTGTTTTCCCTCTAGCTCCTAAAACTGTCTAATCTAGAACTTAAATCTACCTACTTACATTAACTGCCTATAAATGCCTCTACACCTTATAGATGAGAGTGAATCGCTCAAGATCTGTTTACAATATGGAAGTACGCACTCTCTTAACTATTACATTAATATATGTGCATCCAAACTTTCAAAACAATTCAAACATTTTCAACATGTGCCAAAAATGCAATGGCATCTATCCCATGCTCGCTTGCTGCTGGCGATGCTCCTGCATCAATTTTCTTAGTATTTATATGTTTAAAGTCTTTAAACATTCAAAAGAAAACAAAAAGATTTATGTTATTTCTCTGTCATGTTTAGAAACAATATTACGAAAATTCATTTCTCAAGATTACAAGTAAGCCTTGTAATCTTTATATAGACTGTTTATAATCATTTGTATATATTCATGTTTCTATTAGAACACTTGTAATTAGCAAACATATATAGTTAATATCTTAGCTCTAGATTAGTTTATTTCTTTTATCATTTTTAGGAATTAGTTGGCTAACATAG
>JASDQU010244044.1:41098-51997 GCA_032191745.1 Picea mariana | reverse complement strand
TAGTAAGGAGAGTGTCGAGAATAGCAACCCACTGAAATTTTTATTGGATCGACCCCACCTACCAGTACGAAGAGTGCATAGAGGAGCAAGTTGCTGACATTTTCATAGGATCAATCCTACCTTCCAATATGGAGAGCACGCAGAGGAGAAAACCCATACAAGGAGAGACTTACCCCGCCTGTATGTCCAAGAAGGGATCGACCCCACAATGTCTTTGATATGTAGCCTTGTTGCTGATGTAGATAGATAATGTAGTTCATGTAGTTGTTTGTTAAATATTAAATGGTGTACAATGGCTATGTTTGAGTTCCATTCACTTCATTTTTTCCTTGTCATTCACTCCTTATTTTAGGTTTGATACCATGTATACTTCATATTTTTCCCATATTTGTTTACGTACAACAAAGAAAAAATAGAAGTTTAAAATCATTTTCGGGGTATTAGTATCTTGTCAAAGAAGATGGTTTTCTATTATGTTTGTGACCCACCAATAGCATAAATTATTTTGTTTTCATTGTATAAAGACAAATTCAAATCTTGTCTTGGTCGCATGCTCCTTGTTCGCTAGATAAAATTGATAAAGAAGAAATGGAAAATTTATTTAATTCCCTTCAAATGAAACAGAAGAAATCCTTTCTTACAGGGTTATTACCAGAAAATAATGATATACCAAGCCTAAAGTTTCCATTATGTTGCAATATTATATTTCTGAGGTAAAAAAAAATGAAATTTTTTTATAGTAGAATATCTTGCAAAAGGTTTTGATATACATCAAAAGGTGGGAGGGAATTATTTTAAAATGTTGACCAGGAATTTCAACTTCAAAATTTTGGGTGAGATGATCTACATGTAGAATTTCATGGTCCTTTAAATTTATAGCTGAGATTATTTCGGGTTTGAAATGAAAATTCCATAGACAAGATCAAGGCATCCATATATATATCCAAGATCGATAGTCTTAGTTTATTTTGGCTAGTGAAGGGGAACGCTAGATAATAAGGGGTCAGGGGCCTAAAGTCTAAACCATGTTATTAATGGGTGATAATGTGTCACAACCTCATTCATTTCGGTACCTGGGGGTGGTATTATGAAACCACTTTAGCTTTCCCCCAAAATGCATGAATATGTGACAAGTGGAATGGTGATGTAAGAACGGTACGGTCAAGTCAACATGCCAGCTCAGCAAAGGAACAGGGATTGACCATAGAAAAGTGCATCGATTTGTTATGACCATTCAATCACTTGGGTGAGAAAAAGAGAAATCACTTAAGTGTCAAGTTAGACTAGCAAGACACCACATTCAATGAGTTAGTTGGTTAGTGGACCAACATAAAAGATAAAAAGACAAAAAAATGTAAACTAGAATATGCATAAACAACAACACATGAGACTAAAAATTAAGACAACTAGAAATAGTTATCAATGGGAAAGATTGCATTGACAACAACTCATAGAAAATGAGGGAACTTATGGGCTCCCCTATTCCTCCTTGGGAGGGTCCTTGTTGTTCCTGATGAGGACTCTCTTCTCCTTATTAAAAGATAAAAATCAAATGAAGAATTATGACCAAATTCTCAAGAGGTGATAAACTTGGATTTGGTTATGGATGTTGGAATGGTCTTAGAGAATGATGGACTCTCAAGACACAATTCAACCGTATAACACTACAACTGAAACTCTTGTCTTTGTGCATACCCCAAGCTTAATTTTATAGGTTTCCTTCAATATTTTTTCCAACGTTTTTACAATGTGAAAGGAGACCCCCCATGTAGATGGATCAACTAGCCTTCTAGTGGTCCCAAAGCTAATCCTAGGCCTGGATAGTCGGCCTCATGGAGTACACCTGAGTTGAGGGTGTGTGAGATCCGACTAGGATCATTAATGTGCCATTTTTTTAGATCATGGAGGGTCTCTCTAATGATAGTCGTTTTGATCGTGTCAATTGAACATATTTGCATTTGTTGACCTGTGTTGTCACGTGATAATAGCACAAAAATTTCCTTGATAGCTTGCGTTGAAATTCAGAGATCTACTTTCCATAGTTATTTTTGCTCTATTTATTGGAACTTGTTAATGTTAAAGGTATGTTGTTTGGTATGTTTCATCACTGACTTCTCCGACAATCACCTATATATAATTTTGAGGGATTTTTAGGTGATAACATATTCCCCTTGACGTGTGATGTTAGGAGCATACGTATAGCCGATATACATCATCATTTCTTTTGCTTGGTGAAGTATCATCTTGTAAAGGAGTGGAATAAGGTTGAAAGAAAATTGTAAGGACGATCTGTCAAAGGGAAGAGGGGAGATTCCTTCATAAACAAATTTCTCTGAAAAGAATAAGTATCTTTATACAAATGAGGTGATCATGCCCCATGCTTTTGCCATAAAACCAGAAATATGTAATGGTAATTGAAAGCTTTGATGAAGTGGATATATGCAGCGCCCTTGGGGGTGTCGATAACATAAAATGGAATTTTTGAGATGGGAACCTTCTTTGAAAAAGGAATGAATAACTGTGATGTGTGTTCATGACTTAGAGGAATTTATGGAAAATTCAGAGGTCTTTGGTTGGTATTGAGAACTATGATGGTCGTGTAGTAAGACCCACCGTAATATGAAATTGTGTTGATGTCGTATATTGTGGGGGTCAATGAATCAGAAAGCAACGATGACTCTCTATATTTCGTCCAATACTCTAAATTTGTCCAAAATATTGCTACCTTCCTAAAAAATTGTGTTGATGTCAACAAGTAGGGAGCCACAACTGCAATACGAAAAGTTCTCCTTGAAATCAACTAATCAAAGATGGTATCAGGTATTGACTTGTAATGAGATTGACTGACTAGTAAAATGGATGAAATCAAGAATGCATGAGACTCAAAAAATTCCCTTGGATGGGGTATTAGTGATGGCAGGGTATGGAAACAACCGTTAAATGCAATCTAGTGTCAGGGTGGAAACCAGATACTTGGCTAAGTTGTGCTAATTTGGTAAGGATGCAAAAACAGTTCGTTAATAGGTCAAAACTAAGAGATCTTGGATAGAGGGTTATGGGATACTCGAGGTTTTTCCATTCAAATGTTTTTTTGTATACATGGATGTGAAAGATAAATTCCCCAACCAAGGGCGACAAGGGTTTCATTTCTAGGTAAAAAACACCATCAGATACAATCGAAAAATTTTATGTATTTTCTAAAAATCAAAAGGTACTTTATACAATTACCAAATGAATAAAGAATGATTTTGTTCGAATATGAACTTACAGAAATGGGTGCTACTATGAAAGATAGTGTGACCTTCTTGGGGCACAAGTATTTTAGGACAATTGATGGAGGGTGTGGGCACCATGGGTGGGTTTCTATATTAAGTGAATGGATGTAGGATTGATCTGGAGATGGGTAATTAATCTTGGATGAGATGAAGGACCAATGAAAATGTTGTGGTGCATTGAACAAAACCAATCAAAGCGTGACATGATCCTAGAGTCCATAATGGGAAGGATAGAAATATGATGAGAAGAAGTATGAGTTTCATTCACTGGAGTAAAAACTACATGGACTCTCATTCCTATGGGGTGAAAACAGCGTGAGTGTCAATTTGTCTGGGGGTAAAAATATATGTGAGACAACTTCTGAAGGTGAGAATACTATCGATCGATAGTACCTAGATGCAAATGAGTGAAGGTACTATAGATCTAGTGTTGGGGACCTTAGAGGTAAATGTTGGAGGGTGACACTAGGAAATGAAATTGTTTGTAGAGGGATTAATTACATGCTATTTTTCAAAAAATATACTTGAAGGGACCATGAGAGGATAGTATGGCCTGAATTTTGAACTTGTAGATGATAAATTGCACAAAACATCAGATACCCAAAGTGAAAAATATTTGTTGAACCAAAAATATGCTACAAAAATTTGAGAAAATGTATAATAAACAATTGTGCATGTGCCCAAAAGCTCAGTGATGGGCCTCCGGGATAAATGTGTAAATTGGAAAATAGACCATACATGTTTGTAGAATGGAGTGTCGGGATTGCGCTAGCATGAATGCTTTGGGAAACAGAGCTCTTGGATCCTGTATGGGTGACCAGATGTTTGGGTTCCATGCGTATAAATGGGCGTGGGGTCCATTATGCCACCCCATTTGTACCTATGGTGATGAGGCTTTGATGATCAATTTAAAAATATTGAGTGTTTTCGGGAGACTATGGGAGACCATTTTGGATTAGTGAGAGAGCCTAGTAAGAGGCCTTAACCTCCCGTTATTTTTGGAAATTTGTTTTTTGGGGTTGTGGATCGTACAACCTTATTTGTATGAAATAGGGAAAACAACATGGGTGATTGGGAGATACCTGCACCGAGCAACTCGGGAATGACTAGATCGCTCACACTATGTGGCGTGAGTGACCACTACATAGTTGCACCAATGTGGGTGTGACTGTCAGGTTGTCATCCGCACTAAATAGTGTGTTTGTTGGATTGGCAGTCATGCTGATTGCCTGGAATATTTATAGAACAATCACCTAGATCAATGCAAATGTTGGGAAAAAATCTATGTCAACATTAGTGTGACTATATAGTGTACATCTTCCCTGAGAAACATGATTGTTTATGAAACAGTCGCGTTATCATCATGATTGTTCTAGCTAAAAGTTGCATTAATGAATTGACTTGAATTTATTTTTTTATGATTTTTTGCTAAGGAAGGTTTTGTTAATCATGATTTGTTTGGTTTGGTGCAGGTGGTGCATGATATGTGATAGTATGCCAATCCACTAGAAGGAAAGAGAATGGGAGATCCTCGAGGTGGACGTGGGGAGTGACGCAAGTATCCATCTTCAATTGGTCACTTTTGTTCTGTTGAAGTTCTTAGACTGCACTCATGTGCGGTCACAAGAGGGTATGTTGAACTTCTTGATTAAGATGTGACGACCTAAGAGGCAGGTATTTCTAGTCCATGGACAAGAGGTGACCCTGTCAGCTAAAATGGAAATTTATTTTCTAAATGGACCCCTCGTCATGAGAATGGAGATAGAGGCCCAACCCTGCATGGTTTGTAACATCCCTAGTATCCAACTGGGCTATGCCACATAATGTTTCCTGGTTGTATACAAAATTAAAACATATACACACATAAAATCTTGTGGAACTTTAAATATAAAACTTAAAACATACAAATACATTCTACAAATGCACCGATTCATACAGAATAATAATAAAAATACACATGTAGAACACACAGGAAAAACCCATAAAAATAATGCATAAATAGTAATGAAGCATGTAATTTAACACACAATTGACACTTATCTTGGTAAAAATATCACCAACTGCCTGCAGACTTTCCATGAACCTCCCAGCCTTAGACCATGTTGCTCATCACTCTCAGCAGTGGGTCACCCCCGAGCTAGGACTAAACTCCACCCAGGTAAAGGGATTCCTAGCCAAGCTGATGTATCTCAAACAAAAGAAAAGACTCTGTCACATGTGCCAACTCAAACTAATAGCCTACAGTCCCTCATTCCCCACATGCCTATCCCACCCCTGGAAGTGTGCCCCTTCTTTGCTCAACAATCCTTCAGCTTCCCCACTTCCTTTATGCGCTTCAAAAACAGGTCGGACAGAAAGTCTCAGAGCCCTTTAGTTGCAGTTTAGCACCTTCAAGAATTAATTCCCAACAATTCTCTCACCTAGAGAGTTTTTCTCATGGGCCTAACAACCCACCTCTTCAATCTCCCACAGGCCTCACAACTCGCTTCTTCAGTTCAACACCTAAGCTAACCAGGTACAAATACAAGTACGGGTACGAATACAGGTACAAGTATGGATACAGGTATAGGAAGGTATGGAGGACAGTTGAATGACTGAGAGAATGATGATGGCATGAATGAATGAATGGAAAATGCACTAATTCCAAGATATATAAATTCATGTTCCCAACTTGACACTTGTCATGTTGAGAACCACTTTTCCCACTTGTCCCCATCCTTAGAACTTAGGATAAAATAATTATCCATACTTTATACTTTAAGGAACATTAATATAGTATTTCTTTGTGGCTTAAGCTCCCTATATTATCCCCTTATCCTTAACTTTTAGCCCCCACTTTCCCTAACTAGTGGACTTTAGTCCCCCATACTCTTTTATCTTGGTCGGTCTACACGCAATGATGTATTATATTAATGATAAGACATATACAAAAATAGGCTCACTGGCCTTCAACATCTAGGATCTCTAAGCTAATTCAACACATAAGCCTCCTAGCTTATAATAATTGGCTCACCAGCCTATAAAACACAACATATACACAAAGGCTCCTTGGACTCAAAATCGCACGCACTTAAGTTTGTTGTGCATGGTATCCTGGAATGTGCACACTTCATCATTTTAGTGTGTAGTACATTTGCACACTATACCATGGAAGGTGCATGCAAAATGATATCAAACATCTCACCAACTTAAGTACATTTTCATTTATGTTTACAAGTGGGTTTGGCCTAGGGGTATTACATGGTTGGTGGGGCCATCGTTCATGAGATAGTAGCTCACTATTGTTCCTCCCATGATCCATTGATGGGTGGGGCGATCTGGAAGGTAGTGATTGATTCATTGTTGATGCAGGTGGTGGTCGCAATAGTGGTGAGGATCTACATATCCTTAGCCACGCAACACATCTCGGGTGTGCACTTGCAACTGGTAGAGAGGGTATTGGATGGTGAGGCTTTCACTTGGGTGTAGTTGATGCATTCATGTATGATCTCTCAGCTGGACCATTGTGTGATCGAGAGGATAGTGGATTTTTCATTTAGATATTTTTTGTGAAACTTCTCCTTGGAGCAAGTAGTACTCATGCGACTGAGGCAGTGGGCCCACATACTGGCCCGCCATGGTGGTCGAGAGGCCAACCAATACTTCACCGATGACTTCAAAAGATTTTTTCTACATATTCCATAGGTAATAATGGAGTTCTTGTATGTTGGTATGGACTACTAGCATGATCCAAAGATGATCCTCACTCCTAGGGAGGATTGGAACATGCAAGGTGAGCAATTGTCTATTTTTTTTATCGTTTTAATGTGATTTGATGCATAGGATTGATGGTTGGCTATGATTTTGTGATTATAGAAATTAGAATGAGAGGAAGAGAGGATCATATAGTCTTTGATAATGCCCCAAAGGCCCTTGATGACCAAGCTAGGGATACATGTCGTCGGCTTCATGATGATGCGGGAGCTAGGCCTTCCCATGCCTATTTAGGGGAGCTAAGGGTGATGTTAATTTGCAACGATAGATGGATGATCTATGTCAGCGGTTTGATCGAGTACAGTAGATAATGACTAAAGCATGTTGGGCCCATATCCAGGATGAGCAGGAATTGGAGTAGTGTGTGGGTGGATGGCCCAAATGGTAGGTTTTGGTGAGATGTGCCACAGTGATTCCTTTTTTAGAGACGATGAACCCAAGTAAGATTCTGATTATGACACAGAAAACACATTTGAGGAGGTTAAGGTGGATATTATACTAGTGACATTGTTGAAATATTATCTACAATTCCTCTAAGTGTTGGACTCTCCTTTTGGACTAAGTGGTGAGGTTTTCTAGATAAGATGGGATGAAATGGGAGAGATCATGGAAAACATACGTCATGGCCTACTGAAATGTAGCACCAACATTTTTTATCCTAAAGGGCATAACACAATAGGAAAAGGTGCCCCATGGGGTGGTAAATGTAGTTTTGTATTGATCTACCTAGAGAATTTGGATTTGGTTATAGCTAGAAAATACACCCATAAATGATAGGACTTCATGTGCAACACAGGCATTGATAACTTAATCGAGGAAGGGATTAAGAAAAGTATCCTTGGGACAAGCTTGGTTGAGGTCTCAAAATTTGGTGCAGACCTAAATGGTTCCCTACTTCTTGTTGACGGGAACAGGGTTAGAGACCCAGGAAGTGTAAGAAATGGGGTAGATGAACCCAATAGTACATAAATTGTTAATCTCGTATTTGATAGCCATGGCTTTGGAAGGATGTAACGACTCCTGCTTTTGGAAAACATAGGAAATATCAGGCCACAAGTTGATTCAGTGTTTGACAATGGTCAGGTCAAGACCTAGAATCTCTATTTATAACCAAGAAAAGACATCCTAGTACTTCTGCAAAAGAGATTTGTAGGTTGTGACTTCTTTGGTGGAGCATGCGATGCCAAGGGTGGTCTCCTCAATGTTGTCGAGTTTGGTATAAATTTCTATCTTGATAGTAGGGGATATGTTGGCCATTTTCCCTTCCAAAAAATCATTGAGGGTGGGGATTGGGTTTTTGAACCAATCAATGTTCCCTGGAGGAGTGAAATCCTTGGTTTCGATCATGCACACATGCGTGTTAGCACTTGTCTGAAATTCCTCCTTTGATAGGAAGAATGATATGTGATGCATTGCATCCCAAGGGTAGTCAGGTTCCATCATGGCCTTTAAAATTTCTTCATATAACTAGAATATGTGAGAAAATAATGAATCATCATAGGTATGAACATGCAAGGGTGGTGTGATGATGCCAAGTGTCTCACCCGAGTTTTTCATGACGTTGAGGTTTGTGGAAGTTGTTTTCATTGAGGGATCACAAGACGATGATGTATGTGGGGTATTAGTTCCATTCTCAATAAGAATAGTTGTTTTGATGGAATGGGGGGACCCTTTACTAGAATAAATATATCAAATATGCACACATGTGCATGTGTGTGTGTGTTGTGCTCATCGGGAGGAGGAAGAATTTATAATGGAGGACTTGTTGGTGAATTGGGTGGATTTGAGGGTAAGTATTATGATTGTATCTATATGGGTATGGAATGCAAGGATAGGGGTAAATATTCCTGCTCCATAGAAGGTATGATAAGCTCACCCTTAGGGGTAATGCATTGTTATGGGATGTTGATGTTTGAAGGGATGTTCGAATACTTTGGAAGGAATTCATATGATGAACCCTATATTCAACTATAAGAGGGAACATATGGGTGAAATGGTCCATCTGGTCAGATAACACACATGGACACCTCAATCATTCATTTACTGACGTGGATATGTATCAAATGTTGGTGGACTTAGCGTCAGTGGGTGTCGCCTGAGTGGGCTCTAGAAAAGATGTTTATCGAACTGCTGCTAATGTTTCCCAAAATTGAGGTAGTGTTGGGCAGTGGTGGGTGTAATGGCCATATTCTAAGCATATGGCGCATGAAAAAATGGTACGAAATAATTTATTGCATGCGAGAGAAGGCTCCACAGTATCATTGATGGTCAAAGCTTCCAGAGTAGGAAGTAATGGTGTCACTTTTGGGAGGTGAATTAAGTTCTATAATTGAGGGAGAGTGGGGCATATATTGGTGGGGTGTCCTAGTTTCTTGCAGAGCATGCATGGTGGTTGGACTCAGAGAGTTTTTTGAGGGGTTCCCCCATTCCGCTCGATGAAGTTCATAAGTTCATGAAATACGAAGTGCCTTTTGGCACAACCTGTGGTCACCATCGGTGGTCATGTGCGGGGAAGAAGCTAGCGGTGCTAAGCTCCATCTCGGAGTTTCAGCAATCACGACTTGGAATGTCAATACCCTTCATCACAGGAATTGTGATATGTGAGATCGCGATGAGATCTAGACCGGCGGATCATTGAAGATCTCGACCATTGATCAGGCTCGATGAAGTTCATAAGTTCACGAAATACGAAGCACCTTTTGGCGCAACCTGTGGTCACCATCGGTGGTCACGTGAGGGGAAGAAGCTAGCAGTGCTAAGCTCCATCTCGGAGTTTCAGAGATCATGACTTGGAGAGTCGAGATGCCTCATCCCTAGATCCACAAAATGCGAGTCACAAAAGCACCTTCTAAATAGGCGTGTGGTCACTGCCTGAGGCCACATGTTAAAGGAAAGATGAAAGGTGCCAAAGCCACAAGGCTCAATAGGTTCACAGTGTAACTGCTAGAAACGACTGATGGTTTCTGCCAGAGGACTCAAAGAGACTTCAGGGTGATCGCCAAAGAAGATGAAGAGTCTCGAGGCATCTTCCAGTGGAATGAAGATTGTTCATAGAGGATATTGACAGATGTAAGACCGTTGGAGCCTAGAACTGCAACAGAGGGAATGAGCTCAACTGTGACAAAGAAGACGAAGAGTCTTGACTGTTGGAGAGGCTAAGGAATCTCAGCATAATACCCTATGATGATGGATACATGGGTTTAACCACCAGAGAAGCTAAAGAGTTGCAATGACGATTAGGAAGAGCACTCGACATGGGGAGAGCATGCAGAAGCATTGTGGATAGAGAATCCAGAAGAGGCATAGAGAGGATAAAAACACAGAACAGAGAAGAGATTGTGGGTTGTTGAGTGTGATTCATGGGTGTAGAAAGAATCAGAGTGCAGCTGCTGAAATGTACAGAAACGGAATGGTGCATAGAAGGGACATGGTGCACAGAGAATAAAAGGCAGAAGAACATAAAGCATAAGGAAAGTGTGTAGGAAGACACTGATGCAGGTAGAGCAGAGCAGTGTAGCAGAACAGTGATGAGACTGGTAAGCCATTAATAAATATTGTATCACTGTGATAAATTTACAGATAGCAAACTTAATAAATCAGGGTGGTAGGGAGGATTGTTTTCCTCAGAGGTTCAAGTGGGTGCTTGAACACAAGGAGTTGTATCTTCCATCTGGTTGCAGCCAGAAAATCCAGGGTGGCAGGGTGGTGCAAGGGAAAATTGTTGTTCTCTGTTATACAGGTTGGTGCCTGTGTGACTGGAAGTTGGTGCTTCCATCCAATTGGTGTTGGAACACTTAGGGAGTTATTGCTTCCTTCTAGTGGGTGCTAGAGAAACCAGGGAGTTGGTGCTTTCTTCTAGTGGGTGCTAGAG
>JASDQU010244044.1:0-40606 GCA_032191745.1 Picea mariana | reverse complement strand
TAAAACATTTGGTTTCTCGCAATTCTTTACTTGAAAGAGAAAATCAAGAGTTGAAGGCATGCACAGATCGAGAAATTAAAAGGCCCAAACGAGCCAGTAGTGTCGTTATCAAGAACTCAACCAACTTCAACGCCATCATTAACTCAGAATTATCCGACCCTTCACTGTCTAATTTCTAGAATGGTAAAAGTGGTTTTGATTTTCTTTGATTTTATTCTGTTGGGAAAGTCAAGTAGGAAGATTTATTTTGATTTTCTTTGTTAATATAAGACTAGCTACAGAATCTCACAATTTTGTAGCCGGTCTATTTCTAAATGTTAGTTTGTATTATTTTCTAAAAATCAATTTTGTTTTGTGATTTACAGGAAAATAATAATTATGGTGTTACTCACAAGGAGAAGCCCTCACAGATTATGCGTTGTATAGTTTAGTAGTTTCTTTTTGTTTGTTGAAACTATGTCATTATGTAATTAATTTTGATAAACAAACTCCTACATGAGTGATTCCCTATTGTACTATTTTTGTAAAGAAATCTATTTTTGGGGGATTACCATCTAACTTGCATGATAAGAGGTTGCTAATCCAAAACTAGTTTAAATAGTGATTGTTGTTAGTAGTAAACACAACTTTGGCTGGAATACAGTATGGATATGTCATTTTGAGAACTAATAATGGGGAAGAAACTTACCATTGACGTTAGACCTGTGTGATGCTTGTTCCATTATGTTCTTCTATTACTTTTGTATTATGAGATGTCATTGTGTTTGACTTAGCTTTAGCTTTGTCATCATATGGTGTTTCATATTATCAAATATTTAGATGTTGTCCATAATTTGTGATTCCATTTTATAAGCGTGATCAATCTTTCATTTGATTGTTATCGAATTTATTTCAGATAATTAAATGATGGATAATATTAATACTCTAAATTGATTTTCCTTTAGTTCTAAGTTATTAATTATCATAAGATCACATGAGTTTGATTTGGTTATCATTTTGTTGTTATATTCTCACTCCAACACATCAAACACTTATTTGAATTTATCCTGGAAGTACTAATATTGTTCTGTCACAGGTTTCCCTTACATACAGGACAATGAGGAGCTTGAATAACACAGGAAGATAAACTCAGTTTAATCGATTAGTTATAGGTTAGTTTGTTATTTAATTGAATTATTTATTAATGAGACGATGATTTCATAAATTGTCTTTGATTGTCTATGTATCGTTGTTTCAATTGTATTTTCTTAGTATTTATATGTTTAAAGTATTTAAACATTCAAAAGAAAACAAAAATATTTATGTTATTTATCTATCATGTTTAGAAACAATATTATGAAAATTCATTTTGCAAGATTACAAGTAAACCATGCAAGTTGTATATAGACTGTTTATAATCATTTGTATATATTCATGTTTCTATTAGAATACTTGTAATTAGCAAACATATAGAGTTAATATCTTAGCTCTAGATTATTTTATTTCTTTTATCATTTTGAGGAATTAGTTGGCTAATGGAGCCATTAAACCTGTCGGGTCAGTTCATTCCAAATGGCTTGGGTTATTTAGGCAACCAAGATCCGGATCTGACCTTCCAGATGATGGTGTGTCACATATGCCCATCAAAAAATGGCACTAGAAGGAGGACCTTAAATTAATTGATGGCACGTGGAGGTCGTAAGACTCCCCCACACACTCGCACTCTCGTCGTAACGCGTAGTCGCTCCGACAAAAATGTTAAACTTGAAACAACTACTACCTCAAACGATAACCTCGATATTCCTATTGAACCAGTAACACCACTCCCTCAAGGGATTGACGTCCAAGAAATTGTCCGCTAGTTTCTTATAAGAACTCAAAGTGTCTTATCCAATATTAGACAACTCAATCAATCCCTTGACTTCACAAATCTTCAAGAAAAAATTCAAGGTACTAGTCTACCTAGAAACACTGTAGGGACTAATAATATTACCAATCCTGCTAAAGAACTTATCCTTGGTGCTGGAGGATCTGGTATTCCACCATCCCCACCTGGTTCTTCTCCACCTTCTTCAGGAGGTGAATCCTCAGGTGAAGGAAATTGTTCATCTGAACCATATCAACCTTCGACTCCACCAACTCCCATGGAAAACCAAAATAATCCTGCCAGACCTTGGCTCGATCAAGATGTTGTGGCTATAACTAGACCCCAACACCCACTACCTAAACATCCGAAGAAATGGTTGCCCAAATATGATCCAGATTCGAAGCAATCAGCTGAGGATCACATCAAGAAATGTATGCTAACCATTAGACTTCGGAGTGTCAAACACGAAGATGTAGTGTGCATATTATTTCCTTATAGTTTTGAGGGAAATGCCTCAAGATGGTATTTTTCTCAACAACCTCAGACCATTGTCTCTTAGGACAAGTTTGAAACTTGTTTTCTAGAAAAATTTGGAGATGATCAATCTCCAGAAGTCTTGGTTATGGAACTCTCTAGATTAAAAATGAACCCTAAAGAAAAAGTGAAGGACTTTAACCAAAGATTTCTAACACTGAAAAACAAAATCCCTATAGATTTGATGCCCGTAGAAAGCTTAATTGTTGCATATTATACTAAGGCCCTACATAATAACGTAGCCATATGGGTTAAAAGGTCCAAAAAGAACATGTTGTTAGAAGCCTTCGAGGAAGCAAGTCAAATTGAGAAAGATATATTGAGCTTAAAATATAATCTTAATAGTGAAGCTGAAACAACTTCATATTCTAAGAAGAAAATAGAAATTCTCACTAGACCTCCTCAACCTAAAAATCAACAAGAAACATTAGACTTGGAGAGCTTGCAGAAAGCTTTCCAGAAACTATCCAATCAGGTTGTTGACTTGAAAATATCAGTCAAGGAGGCATCCACAAGAAAAGGAAGTTTCAAACCTCCTTTTATAAATCCTTTCCCTCCAAACCGGCCAAACCCGACCACAGAAGGTCTAAATTTTGAAAGTTTACAGTATGCTTTGCAAACGATATTAGAAGCGCATGATAATTTTTTTTCTATTCCTCCTGAAAATCTTGATGACACAGCTGAGGAAGAGGTACCAGAAGAGGATGACTCATCTCCTCCCCTTTTCGGGCACTTATCGAATAGTATTTTTCAAGTGAATTATGAAACTGTTCACCCCTACAACACTAGAAGCAAAACGCAAAACAAGCCCGTGCCCGAAACAAGTAAAAGTGTGTTTTCAAAACAGCGAAAGCAAACTGAAATTAGACAAATCCTAGCTATCTCAGTTTTAGAGTATGATTTAATTTAAGATCTGAAAAAATTAAGGGAAAATATTTATGTTTTTGAACTGCCAAAATTTCCTCTTATTTTGCAGAAAATGCTTCAAAGCATCACTGAAAAAAGTGAAAGGAATGATGTTAGCAGAAAAAAATCAGCAAAAATTGACTTAAACGCAGCTAAAAATGTCGCAACTAAAAAGACATATGAACACCAAGACAAAAGGGACTTAGCAGAAAAAACTATAGGAAACCTAGATAAAACTATTTCAAGAACAACAACAAAAAATCAGCAGAATTCTGATGTTTCAGCACGAAAAAATGTGCCCCCTTTTTTATTGAATTTTGAGATTTTTAATAGGAATGTACATAATTGTATGGTTGACTCTAGTGCATCATCAAATGTGATGCCTATGTCTGTATACCAAAAAATTAATGCAGAAGTAAAACCTTTTGATCTAAAAAACATTCAGCTAGATCGAACGAATGTTAAAGTGATCGGTGAACTTAAAAATGTGTTGATTAGATTATCATCCAATCCCAAAGTTCATCAAGTATTTAATATTATTGTTGTTGACATTCCTGAAGTTTATGGTCTATTTTTAAGCATAGATTGGTCAGAACAGCTTCACGATTATTTTGCTACAGATTGGTCTCATTTGTGGCTATCTGAGAATGGACAGCCCAACAAAATCCGAATAAACATAGAACATTATCTTAATCATACCGTGTTAGATCTGAACGATCCAAATGAGCCTTTCGTTACATCCAAAAATTCGATTGAAACACAAGGAATGAATACCTTTTTTGGCAACTTCATGACTAAAATTTCCTCTATCACTAATCTGGAACAACAATCTGAAGTTACAACCTATACTCAGGCACTGGCTTCACCGAATGTGCCAAGTACTGCTAATGACGCACAATATTGGTCCCTATATTTTGATGGATCCAAATCCAGAGAAGGGGCAAGTGTTGGTTGTGTACTCATCGATCCTACAGGTAATAAATCCTTTATTTCTTGTCGACTAGAGTTTGAATGTACTAACAATGTAGCAGAGTATGAAGCACTTCTGCGGGGACTTAGGAAAGCACTGGACATGGACGTGCAAAATTTGGTAGTATTTGGTGATTCATAAATCGTAGTCAAATAGGTAAGAAACACAATACATTGTTTGTCACCACATATGAAGAGTTACCAAACTGAGGTATGGATTTTAATACACAAATTTCTAACATTTAATATAAATTCCACTCCTAGGATGAGTAATTTAGAAGCTGACTTACTAGCCAATGTTGCTTCCAAATTATTGCTCACTGAAGGTATTTCTCCTAACGCATTTTCGATTGAATTGTTATTCAGGTCTTTGATTCAGGACAACATAACAAATTGGAGGGTATTTGATGATGATCAATAGATCATCAACTTTTTGCATATGGAAGACACCTTCCAGGATGCAGTTATTGATGAAGGCACTCATGACAATAATCTCTAATATTTCATGGTAATATTTGATCCTCGATCTCCATAATCATCATCCGAGATGGTAAACTCTATCCCCAAATCTGTTGTAATATTAGAGAAGTTTTATGACCTACATGACAAGTTTAGAGGAGTAGTTAATTGCAAAACCAACAATTCCTCTTTGCTCGACGTAACCGTAAATTTTGGAAAACGAGATAATCCTCAAAACATTAATCTGGGAAAGGGATGTTTTGAATAGGAAAGATCCTCTTTTATAAAATTATTTAAAGAATATAAAGATGTATTCGCTTGGACATACGATGACCTGAAAACTTTTGACCCAAACATCATACAACATGTAATCCCTATGAAACCCCAGACTCGGCCTTTCCAAAAAAAATTGAGGAAAATGCATCCTAAATTGGAACCTACCGTTAAAAAGGAACTGAATAAATTACTAACTACAAAGATAATTTTTCCAGTTAGGCATACTCAATGGGCATCTAACTTAGTCCCTGTAAGGAAGAAAAGTGGTGAAATTTGACTTTGTGTCGATTTTCAAAATTTAAACCAAGCATCTAATAAAGACAACTACCTTGTTCCCCCAATGGAACAAACGCTACAACAAGTGTCTGGTTCTGAGAGACTATATTTATTAGATGGTTTTTTGGGATACAACCAGGTCCTTATGTCTCCTTTGGACCAGCTTAAAACCACCTTTTGTACGCCTTGGGGCACTTACGCCTGTAGAAAAATGCCTTTTGGACTGATAAACATCGGTGCCACTTTTCAGAGAGCAATGGATATTTATTTCTGTGGCCTCATAAACTAGACAGTTGTGGTCTATCTTGATGATGTCAGTGTCTTTTCAACCTTAGGGTTGTCTTATAATGATGCCGCAAGTTCGACATATCTCTCAATCCTAAAAAAATCAGTCTTTCTAGTAGAACAAGGGAAACTACTTGGGTTTATAGTATCTAAAGATGGAATTATTATTGATCCCGAGAGAACCCAAGCCATTGCTAAACTTCCCCCTCCTTATTCCAAGAAGGTCATGCAATCCTTTTTGGGTAAGATTAATTTTGTCAGATTATTTGTCTCGAGTTTCTCTGAAATGGTTAGACCTCTACAAAATCTAATTAAAAAGGATATTTTGTATAGATGGGGACCATAAGAAAGTTAAGCTTTCAATTCAATAAGAAAATCCATAATGGAAGCACCTTCCCTGATGAGCCCCGATTTTTCTCGGTATTTTACTCTATACACTTTTGCATCTGACAGATCCTATGTTGTTGTGCTTACACAGAAAAACACTGAAAGAAATGAGATATACATTGCCTTCATGAGATTTTCTTTTAAGGGAGCAGAACTTAATTACCCCATGGTAGATCATCAGGCTTGTGCTATTTTTAAAGCAGTAAAACACTTCAAGTCTTACCTGTTGAAATCCCATACCAAAGTTGTTTTTCCTTACCCCGCTGTAAGAAATTTTTTAGTACAAAAAGAGCTGGGTGAGAAAAGGGAAAATTGGATGACATCACTACAGGAATATGATCTTGAAATAACCCTTGCCAAAATAAATAGAGCTCAAGGCATGTGTAAATTAGTGGTTGATTCAGTTGAGGAATTGGAAAGTCAAATAATACATTCACTGTAAATGAGCATAACAAAAAACAGATCAGTTGTGCACAAAATATGCCCAATTCTTGGTATGAAAATATCAGGTTTTATTTGTTGCATGGGACTGCTCCTCACAACCTTGATCCCAAAAATAGAAGAGCACTTAGGCTGAAATCTACGTCTTTCCATTTAATCAATGATATATTATTTTGAAAGAACTTTGATGGTGTTTTTCTGCGTTGTTTAGAAAAATAGGAGTCTGAAAAAGTGTTGGTTGAACTTCATTCAGGTGATGTCGGTGGTCATTTTGGTGGAGATAACATTGCCCACAAAGTGATGAGGGCTGGATACTATTGGCCTACCTTGTTTAAAGATGCCCATATGATGTCCCACAAATGTATAATCTTTCAAAAGGATACAGGATGGGTGAAAAAGGGATCTTTTCCTTTGCAACCTGTTACTGTAGATGCACCTTTTCAACAATGGGCTTTAGACATTATAGGACCAATCAATCCCCCTTCATCGCAACAACACAAGTAAATCCTTATAGCAACAAACTATTTTACAAGATGCTTTGAAGTTGTACCTTTAAAAGTGGTCAACACCAATCATGCAGTTCCATTTCTGAACTACCACATCATCACTTGATTCGGAATTCCTGAATGTCTGGTTTTTTACAATGCTTCATATTTTTCTTCCCTAGATATGAAGGTTTTCCCTCTGGAAAAAAGGATTAAACTGAAGTATTCTGCCATCTACTACCCTCAAGGGAACGGTCTAGTTGAGTCGAAAAATAAGAATTTAATCAAGATTATAAAAAGGACAGTTTCAGAAAACCACGAGAATTGGCACAATGCATTGTACAAAGCACTTTGGGCTGATAGGGTAACTCCAAAAGCCTCCATTGGTAACTCTCCTTTCTTCCTCATCTATGGAAGAGAATACATTATACCCCCACATGTCTTACTTCCTTCTCTGCAATTATCGTAGAAAGTTCAAGAAGAAGAGTGTCCTCCTCTAGAAAATTGGATAAATGCTTTATTAAAACTAGAAGAGGTGAGAACACAAGCAAAGCATAAACTTGACCAGCATCAGAAAATTGTGAAGCGCTGGTTTGATGCAAGATCATCTTATGATAGGGATTTTGATGTTGGGGATTTGGTTCTCAAGTGGGAAAAAGCACACGAGGGTAAGGGGGAACATACCAAGTTCCAAGACCTGTGGCTAGGACCATTTGTAATTTCTGAAAAATGGTGTGCTAGTTCTTTTCGTCTACATAACTTGGAGGGATAGCCAGACACTTTCCCAGTGAATGGCCAGGCTCTCAAGAGATATTTCGCATGACGATTTTTGATCCACCCTCTTGTAAATATTTTTAATTTTCTTTTCTGTTTTTTATTTTGGTTCTTTTCATTTTGCTTGATTTTGATTTGTTTTCTAAATAATCATGTCTGAATCACCATTCATTTGTTGAAGGGAATCAGAATTCTTATTCATTAGAAGAAATTGATAACATTTCAAGAACCTGAATAGTAAATGCTAAAATCATATCAGCAGAAGTAAGTTTCTGTGCAATCAATGTTTCTGGTTTCTCATTGAAATCAGAGGAAGACGCAATTATCCTTAAAAAACTTCTAACGTCATCCCTGTTTTAATGAGGACAAATAAATTGTGCTTCCCATCCTAGAGATGATTTCTTAACATGAATCTGATTGTCCAAATCATGATGAAATTCATCATAACAGAAAAATGATTCTTAAATGATGAATCTTTTCGTTACCAAACTTTGATATCTTTAGTATCACCCCACTCTCTTGAATATCATGAAGTTTCTGGAAATTTATAAACAAAATTTAGAGAGATGGGAGCACTATAATGTGTGTGAATTGTATGTAAACTCACTGGGACACTGAACAAGTCTACTGGTAGCGGGTAAATGCACACATCATACCAAGGAAACTTCGTTGGGGTACTAAACAGGCCTTCTCGCAATGAAGCAATGTCGGGTTTAAGAAGATCCTCATGTATTTCTTTTAATTTGAGCAAGTATGAAGATGTTTTTATCATGAATGGATGACTCTTGGAAAGGATAGAGGTACTAGAGTGGGTTAAATGACATCCCTAACGAGGCTATGGATGCTTGCTGGCAGCAGTGGCCCTGTCAACGGTATCAAAGTCACCTGTATAAATATCACTACACCTATAATCTAATAAGATACCAGATTACAATTTCAGACAGAAATACATCCAATGCTATGACTGTGTTATTTTCTGAGTTATTATCAAAATGCTTGATCTGTCGTTAACTGTCTCTAAAATTTATTTCATTTGTGCCCTTAACATAAATTTTCTGGTGATGCAGAGATAACTACTTCACCCAGCGTTTCGCCATTGTTGGAAGCCACCAATAATGTCAAACTTTATCATAATTAAAATTCATCAAAAAGAGATAAAATATTTTTGTAGTCGCCTCCTCCTTACATTTATAAACGTTTCTATCCTTTGGCTTCAAGGAGATTTATTGGGATAACTTATTATATGAGTTTTTCGTTTAAATTTTCATTTGTTTTGTTTAAATTTCATGACTGCAAGAATGAAATTAAAACAAAAACTTGGCTTGGGTAATCATTCTGCAGTCTGTGGTTTCTCCTTTTCTTTTATCAAAGAGATTACACCTTAAGGGGACCTATAAGTTTATAATTGTTACGTTTTATAAGCTTATTGATTAATCAATTGCCACATTTTTATGTACTATGGGAAATATGACTTGATCATACCTATGGTTGATTGTATGGTTTTAATTTTTGATATACCTAATCACGCAAAACCTTGGATTAACATTTGAAATGTGCTCTTTGCTTTATCAGTCATATCGCTTTCATATCAACCTGGTATAGGACTGATGTACTCACAATTAAATGTCATCCTATTGGCATGTACATTTAAGGCTTTCATTCATTATTCGAATAGCCAGCTGATAATGGTTGGGGTTTAATCTTCATTGTTCATAGTGGTTCACAAGCCCACGCATCCTCTAGTTTTCTGTCACTCCAAACTCAAGTTACCAAACATGATAACCTCCCAAGTTCGTAGGTATCGGGTCGTTTTCACAAACCTCTCCTTATTATTTTTCTATTGGAGGACGAAGCCTCCCTCTCGTGGTGTTTACTGTGTCTGTTTGATAGAAACCATGGCCCATGTGGTTTGAATTGAACCTAATGGCTCTCAATCCCTTCTCACCCACGACGATGCCATAAACGATTTACAGGCACACGCTTGGTACATTTTCATCTGAAAAATCGGAGGTTATAACCTGGCAGTCGAGCAGGCCTTTGCTCAATTTTTTTATGGATTTAGAGCCAAAGTTGGGGATCTGCAATTGGAGGTAACAAAGGACTCTATAGCATGAGCAACAAGACTATCACAGGAAGGAGAAAAATGGTTCAAAAACGCCAATCTAGAAGGCATGCCTTGGAGCCTGTTCATGGTCTCTAGGAAATCAACATGCTTCCCTAAAGATACTCCTATTACCCTCTTGAAACCTCAGTGGCATAGCCTATTTCTGATTCTGAAACAGTTTATAATGTGAGAGGGTAGGTATGGTTTAGTGTTTTTGTATCACATCCACTTGTTGATGTTGTTCTTAGGGTTTAAGATAAACATGCCCTTCTATTTTTTGATGAGCCTGCATAAGATGTCAAAGCGTTATAAGAAACAGATTTTAAACCCTCTGTCTAGCCTCTTCCACCATGGGCTCATACAAATCCTGCTACTGTCGCATCTGGCTCAAATTGGGGACACTTGGGAAGACTTCCTGTTTCGAAAAAAAAATTCCCTACCGGAGAGTGTAGTGGACTCACCTTTGCATTCAAATATAAAGCCCAATCCTTGTAACCCTATGACCAAAAGTCAAGGTGTCGATTCACATAGAGACTGTGAGCCCACTGAACCAAATTTTGTTGCTATGAAAAACCCCCTGGGTAAAAAATCACAATATAATTTTGTACTCAGAAAATCGTTAGAGGAGGTAGTAGATGTATTGAAGGAGAAGGTTTCTCCTGCTCCTAGTATTGAGCTGACTTAGGGTTTGAATGACAAACCAAATGTTAAGAAAAATTGTAAGAAGAAGAAGCAGGGTAACTCAAACCTGAGTTTCGTAAATAAAAGACAAGGCAGGTTAATTTCCACGAGTCTGAGAAACCGACAATAGGATCATCTGAGCTTGATCTCGGTGATCGAGGTTGATGATCAATTAACCGATGATGAGACCAATAATTTCCTTTCTCGAGAAGATGTGGATAACCAGTGTCTCGGAAATTAAATAGTTAGCGAAGCTATTCAATACGATTTTTTTTAAATTACCTTCGTTTCTAAAAGATAAAAAGGGCTTTGTTGTCATAGGACATGATTTAAAATGAGCTACAGGAAATCCTGAAGCACCCATTGTTAATTACACTCAATATTAGCCTGCTATATCACCTGTGCACTGTGACAATTGTCTGGATTAGGTAGAATGGTACTACGGAGACATACCATATTTACAGGCACAATTAAAACATTTGGTTCCTCGCAATTCTTTGCTTGAAAGAGAAAATCAAGAGTTGAAGGCATGCACAGATCATGCAAGTAAAAGGCCCAAACGATCCAGTAGTGTGGTTATCAAGAACACAACCAACTTCAACTCCATCATTAACTCAGAATTATCTAACCCTTCACTGTCTAATTTCTAGAATGGTAAAAGTGGTTTTGATTTTCTTTGATTTTATTTTGTTGTGAAAGTCAAGTAGGAAGATTTATTTTTATTTTTTTTCTTAATATAAGACTAGCTACATAATCTCACGATTTTGTATCCAATCTATTTCTAAATGTTAGTCTGTATTATTTTCTAAAAATCAATTTTTTTTTTTTCATTTACAAGAAAATAATAATTATGGTGCTATTCACAAGGAGAAGCCCTCACAGATTATGCGTTGTATAGCTTAGTAGTTTCTTTTTGTTTGATGAAACTATGTCATTATGTAATTAATTTTGATAAACAAACTCCTACAAGAGTGATTCCCTGTTGTACTATTTTTGTAAAGCAATCTATTTTTTTTGGATTACCCTCTATCTTGCATGATAAGAGGTTGTTAATCCAAAACTAGTTTAAATAGTGATTGATGTTAGTAGTAAACACAACTTTGGTTGGAATACAGTATGGATATGTCATTTTGAGAACTGATAATGGGGAAGCAACTCACCATTGACATTAGACCTGTGTGATGATTGTTCCATTATGTTCTTCTATTACTTATGTATTATGAGATGTCATTTTGTTTGATTTAGCTTTAGCTTTGTCATAATATGGTGTTTCATATTATCAAATATTTAGATGATGCCATAATTTGTGATTCCATTTTATAAACATGATGAATCTTTCATTTGATTGTTATCAAATTTATTTCAGATAATTAAATGATTGATCATATTAATACTCTGAATTGAGTTTCCTTTGGTTCTAAGTTATTAATTATCATAAGATCACATGAGTTTGATTTGTTCATCATTCTGTTGTTATATTCTCACTCCAACACATCAAACACTTCTTTGAATTTATCCTGGAAGTACTAGTATTGTTATGTCACAGGTTTCCCTTACATACAGAACAATGAGGAGCTCGAATAACATAGGAAGATAAACTCAGTTTAATCGATTAGTTACAAGTTAGCTTGTTATTTAATTGAATTATTTATTAATGAGACGATGATTGCATAAATTATCTTTGATTGTCTATGTATCGTTGTTTCAATTGTATTTTCTTAGTATTTATATGTTTAAAGTCTTTAAACATTCAAAAGAAAACAAAAAGATTTATGTTATTTCTCTGTCATGTTTAGAAACAATATTACGAAAATTCATTTCATAGGATTACAAGTAAACCTTGTAAGATTTATATAGACTGTTTATAATCATTTGTATATATTCATGTTTCTATTAGAACACTTGTAATTAGCAAACATATATAGTTAATATCTTAGCTCTAGATTAGTTTATTTATTTTATCATTTTTAGGAATTAGTTGGCTAATGGAGCCATTAAACCCATCGAGACAGTTCATTCCAAACGTCTTGGGTTATTTAGACAACCCCGGTTTGGATCTGACCTTCCAGTTGACGGTGTGTCACTTACGCCCGTCAACATGCCCTAAATGGAATCTTTTAGCTACAAGTGTCATATGGTATCCATTACAAGGTTTAACATGGAAAAACATTTTGGGGGGATTTGGACATGGTATAGACTCAGGGGTTAGGAGTTAGGGATTGAGGGGTTAGGATATACAAATTTATAAATATATATTATATTACAAACAAATAACAAAAAACAATAAACAAAAAAAAAAATCAAACACAAAAAACACTATGGCACCAAACCCTCGACCAAATAAACCCACTTCTAAACTCATTTACCACTATATTGATCAACCCCAGTTTCTAGTAAGGAGAGTGTCGAGAATAGAAACCCACTGAAATTTCCATTCGATCGACCCCACCTACAAGTACAGAGAGTGCGTAGAGGAGAAAGTTGCTGACATTTTCATTGGATCAATCCTACTTTCCAGTATGGAGAGCACACAGAGGAGAAAACCCATACAAGGAGAGACTGACCCCACCTGTATGTCCAAGAAGGGATCGGCCCCACAATTTCTTTGGTATGTAGCCTTGTTGCTGATGTAGATAGATAATGTAGTTCATGTAGTTGTTTGTTAAATATTAGATGGTGTACAATGGCTATGTTTGAGTTCCATTCACTTCATTTTTTCCTTGTCATTCACTCCTTATTTTAGGTTTGATACCATGTATACTTCATATTTTTCCCATATTTGTTTGCGTACAACAGAGAACAAATAGGAGTTTAAAATCATTTTCGGGGTATGAGTATCTTGTCAAAGAAGATGGCTTTCTATGATGTGTGTGACCCACCAATAGCATACATTATTTTGTTTTCTTTGTACAAAGACAAATTCAAATCTTGTCTTAGTCCCCTGCTCCTTATTCCCTAGATAAAATTGATAAAGAAGAAATGGAAAATTTATTTAATTCCCTTCAAATGAAACAGAAGAAATCCTTTCTTATAGGGTTATTACCAGAAAATAATGATATACCAAACCTAAAGTTTCCATTGTGTTGCAATATTATATTTCTAAGGTAAAAAAAAATTAAAAATTTTTTATAGTAAAATATCTTGCAAAAGGTTTTGATATACATCAAAAAGTGGGAGGGAATTATCTTAAAATGTTGACCAGGAATTTCAACTTCAAAATTTTGTGTGAGATGATCTATGTGTAGAATTTCGTGGTCCTTTAAATTTATAGTTGAGATTATTTCGGGTTTGAAATTAAAATTCCATAGACAAGATTGAGGCATCCATATATATCCAAGATCTATAGTCTCAGTTTGTTTTGGCTAGTGAAAGGGAACACTAGATAACAAGTGGTCAGGGGCCTAAATTCTAAACCATGTTATTAATGGGTGATAATGTGTCACAACCTCATTCATTTTAGTACCTGGGGGTGGTATTATGAAACCACTTTAGCTTTCCCCCGAAATGCATGAATATGTGACAAGTGGAACGGTGATGTAAGCACAGTATGGTCAAGTCAACATGCCAAATCAGGAAAGGAACGGGAATTGACCATAGAAAAGTGCACCGGTTTGTTATGACCATTCAATCACTTGGGCGAGAAAAAGAGAAATCACTTAAGTGTCAACTTAGACTAGCAAGACACCACAGTCAATGAGTTAGTTGGTTAGTGTACCAACATAAAAGATAAAAAAACAAAAAAATGTAAACTAGAATATGCATAAACAACAACACATGAGACTAAAAATTAAGACAACTAGAAATAGTTACCAATGGTAAAGATTGCATTGATAACACCTCATAGAAAATGAGGGAACTTATGGGCTCCCCTATTCCTCCTTGGGAGGGTCCTTGTTGTTCTTTATGATGACCCTCTTCTCCTTCTTAAAAGATAAAAAAGAAATCAATAACTATAACCAAATTCTCAAGAGGTGATAAACTTGGATTTGGTTATGGATGTTGGAATGGTCTTAGAGAATGATGGACTCTCAAGACACAATTCAACTGCATAACACTACAACTAAAAATCTTGTCTTTGTGCATACCCCAAGCTTAATTGTATAGGTTTCCTTCAATATTTTTTCCAACTATTTTACAATGTGAAAGGAGACCCCCCATGTAGATGGATCAACTAGCCTTCTAGTGGTCCCAAATCTAACCCTGGGCCTGGATAGTCGGCCTCGTGGAGTACACCTGGGTTGAGGGTGTCTGGGATCCAACTAGGATCATTAATGTGCCATTTTTTCAGATCATGGAGGGTCTCTCTAATGATAGTCATTTTGATCATGCCAATTGAACATATTTTCATTTGTTGACATGTGTTGTCACGCGACAATAGTGCAGAAATTTTTTTGATAGCTTGTGCTAAAATTCAGAGATCCACTTTCCATAGTTATTTTGGCTCTATTTATTGGAACTTGTTAATGTTAAAGGTATTTTGTTTGGTATGTTTCATCGATGACTTCTCTGACAATCACCTATATAGATTTTTGAGGGAGTTTTAGGTGATAACATATTCCCATTGACGTGTGATGTTAGGAGCATACATATAGCTGATATACATCATCATTTCTTTTGCTTGGTGAAGTATCATCTTGTAAAGGAGTGGAATAAGGTTGACAGAAAATTGTAAGGACGATCTATCAAAGGGAAGAGGGGAGATTCCTTCATAAACAAATTTCTCTGAAAAGAATAAGTATCTTTATACAAATGAGGTGAGCATGCCCCATGCTTTTGCCATAAAACCAGAAATATGTAATGGTAATTGAAAGATTTGATGAAGTGGAGATATGCAGTGCCCTTGGGGGTGTCAATAACATAAAATGGAGTTTTTGAGATGGGAACCTTCTTTGAATATAGGAAGGAAGAACTGTGATGGGTGTTCATGGCTCAGAGGAATTTATGGAAAATTTAGAGGTTTTCGGTTGGTATTGAGAACTGTGAAGGTCATGTAGTAAGACCCACCATAATATGAAATTGTGTTGATGTCGTATATTGTGGGGGTCAATGAATAAGAAAGCAATGATGACTCTCTCTATTTCGTCCAATACTCTAAATTTGTCCAAGATATTGCTACCTTCCTGAAAAATTGTGTTGATGTCAAAAAGTAGGGAGCCACAACTACAATAAGAAAAGTGCTCCTTGAAATCAACTAATCAAAGATGGTATCAGGTATTGACTTGTAATGAGGTTGAATGACTAGTAAAATGGATGAAATCAATAATGCATGAGACTCAAAAACTTCCCTTGGTTGGGGTATTAGTGATGGTAGGGTATGGAAACAACCGTGAAATGCAATCTAGTGTCAGGGGGGAAACCAGATACTTGGCTAAGTTGTGATAATTTGGTAAGGATGCAAAAACAATGCATTAATAGGTCAAAACTAAGAGATCTTGGACAGAGGGTTATGGGATACTCGGGGTTTTTCCATTGAAATGTTTTTTTGTAGACATGGATGTGAAAGATAAATTCCCCAACCAAGGGCGATGAGGGTTTCGTTTCTAGGTAAAAAACACCATCAGATACAATGGAAAAAATTAATGTATTTTCTAAAAATCAAAAGGTACTTTATACAATTACCAAATGAATAAAGAATGATTTTTTTCTAATATGCACATACTGAAACGGGTGCTACTATGAAAGATAGTGTGACCTGCGTGGGGCACAAGTATTTTAGGACAATTGATGGAGGGTGTGGGCCCCATGGGTGGGTTTCTATATTAGGTGAATGGATGGAGGATTGATCTGGAGATGGGTAATTAATCTTGGATGAGATGAAGGACCAATGAAAATGTTGGGGTGAATTGAACAAAACCAATCAAAGCGTGACATGATCCTGGAGTCCATAATGGGAAGGATAGCAATAAGATGAGAAGAAGTATGAGGTTCATTCACTGGAGTAAAAACTACATGGACTCTCATTCCTATAGGGTGAAAATAGCATGAGTGTCAATTTGTCTGGGGGTAAAAATATATGTGAGACAACTTATGAAGGTGAGAATACTATCAGTTGACAGTACCCAGATGCAAATGAGGTGAAGGTACTATAGAGCTAGTGTTGGGGACCTTAGAGGTAAATGTCAGAGGGTGACATTGGGAAATGCAATTGTTTGCAAAGGGATTAATTACATGCTATTTTTGAAAAAATATACTTGAAGGGACCATGAGAGGATGGTATGGCCTGAATTTTGAACTTGTGGATGATAAATTGTACAAAACATCAAATACCCAAAGTGAAAAATATTTGTTGAACCAAAAATATGCTACGAAAATTTGAGAAAATGTATAATAAACAACTGTGCATGTGCCCAAAAGCTCAATGATGGGCCTCTGGGATAAATGTGTAAATTGGAAAATAGACCATACCTATGTCTAGAATGGAGTGTCAAGATCGCGCTAGCATGAATGCTTTGGGAAACAAAGCTCTTGGATCCTGTATGGGTGACCAGACATTTGGGTTCCATGTGTATAAATGGGCATGGGGTACATTATGCCACCCCATTTGTACCTATGGTGATGAGGCTCTGATGATCAGTTGAAAAATATTGAGTGTTTTTGGGAGACTATGGGAGACCACTTTGGATTAGTGAGAGAGCCCAGTAAGAGGCCTTAACCTCTCATTATTTTTGGAAATTTTTGTTTTTGGGTTGGGGGTCGTATGACCTTATTTGTATGAAATAGGGAAAACAACATGGGTGATTAGGAGATACCTGCACCGAGCAACTCGGGAATGACTATATCACTCACACTGTGTAGCGTTAGTGACTGCTACATAGTTGCACCAATGTGGGTGTGACTGTCAGGTTGTCATCCGCACTAAATAGTGTGTTTGTTGGATTGGCAGTCACGCTCATTGCCTGGAATATTTATAGAACAATCACCTAGATCAATGCAAATGTTGGGGAAAAATCTATGTCGACATCAGTGTGACTATATAATGTACATTTTCCCTTAGCAACATGATTGTTTATGAGACAATCACGTTATCATCATGATTGTTCTAGCTAAAAGTCGCATTAATGAATTGACTTGAATTTATTTTTTTATGATTTTCTGCTAAGGAAGGTTTTGTTAATCATGATGTGTTTGGTTTGGTGCAGGTGGTGCACGATATGTGATAGTATGCCAATCCACTAGAAGGAAAGAGAATGGGAGCTCCTCGAGGTGGCCATGGGGAGTGACGCAGGTATCCATCTTCAATTGGTCACTTTTTTTCTGTTGAAGTTCTTAGACTTCACTCCTGTGCAGTCACAAGAGGGTATGTTGAAATTCTTGATTAATATGTGGTGACCTAAGAGGTAGGTATTTCTAGTCCATGGACAGGAGGTGACCCTGTCAGCTAAAATGGAAATTTATTTTATGAATGGACTCCCCGTCATGAGAATGGAGATAGAGGCCCAACCCTGCATGGTTTGTAACATCCCCAGTATCCAACTGGGATATGCCACATAACGTTCCCTGGTTGTATACAAAATTAAAACATATACGCACATAAAATCTTGTAGAACTTTATATATAAAACTTAAAACATACAAATACATTCTGCAAATGCACTGATTCATACAGAATAATAATAAAAATACACATGTAGAACACACAACAAAACCCCATAAAAATAATGCATAAATAGTAATGAATCATGTAATTTAACACACAATTGACACTTATCTTAGTAAAAATATCACCAACTAGGTGCAGACCTTCCACGAACCTCCCAGCCTTAGACCATGTTACTCGTCACTCTCAGTAGTGGGTCACCCCCGAGCTGGGACTAAACTCCACCCAGGTAAAGGGATTCCTAACCAAGCTGATGTATCTCAGACAACAGAAAAGAATTTTTCACAGGTGCCAACTCAAACTAATAGCCTACAGTCCCTCATTCCCCACATGCATGTCCCACCCCTGGAAGTGTGCCCCTTCTCTGCTCAACGATCCTTTGGCTTCCTCGCTTCCTTTCTGCGCTTCAGAAACAGGTCGGAAAGGAAGTCTCAGAGACCTATAGCTGCAGTTCAGAACCTTCAGGAATTAATTCCCAACAATTCTCTCACCTAGAGAGTTTTTCTCATGGGCCTAACAACCCGCCTCTTCAATATCCCACGGGCTCACAACTCGCTTCTTCAGTTCGGCTCCTAAGCTAACCGGGTAGAAATTATAGAAGTACGGGTATGGATACGGGTACAGGTATGGATACAGGTACAGGAAGGTATGGAGGACGGCTGAATAACTGAGTGAATGATGATGGCATGAATGAATGAATGAAAAATGCACTAAGTCCAAGATATATAAATTCATGTTCCCAACTTGACACTTGTCATGATGAGAACCTTTTTTCCCACTTGTCCCCAACATTAGAACTTAGGATAAAATAATTATCCACAATTTATACTTTAAGGAATATTAATATAGTATTCCTTTTTGGCTTAAGCTCCCTATATTAGCTCCTTATCCTTAACTTTTAGCCCCCCCTTTCCCTAACTAGTGGATTTTAGTCCCCCATACTCTTTTATCATGGTCGATCTACACGCAACGATGTATTATATTAATGATAAGACATATACAAAAAAAGGCTCACTAGCCTTCAGCATCTAGTCTCTCTGACCTAATTCAACACATAAGCCTCCTAGCTTATAATAATTGGCTCACCAACCTATAAAACACAACATATACACAAAGTCTCCCTGGACTCAAAATCGCGTGCACTTAAGTTTGTTGTGCATGGTATCCTGGAATGTGCACACTTCATCATTTTAGTGCATAGTACATTTTTGCACTATACCATGGAAGGTGCATGCAAAATGATATCAAACATCTCACCAGCTTAAGTACATTTGCATTTATGTTTACAAGTGGGTTTGGCCTAGGGGTGTTACATGGTTGGTGGGGCCATCGTTCATGAGATAGTAGCTCACTGTTGTTCCTCCCGTGATCCATTGATGGGTGGGGCGATCTGGAAGGTAGTGATTGACTCATTTTTTATGCAGGTGGTGGTTGCAATAGTGGTGAGGATCTATGGATCCTTAGCCACGCAACACATCTCGGGTGTGCACATGCAACTGGTAGAGAGGGTATTGGATGGTGAGGTTTTCACTTGGGTGTAGTTGATGCATTCATGTATGATCTCTCAGCTGGACCGTTGTGTGATCGAGAGGATAGTGGATTTTTCATTTAGATCTTTTTTGTGCAACTTCTCCTTGGAGCAAGTAGTACTAATGTGACTGAGGCAGTGGGCCCACATACTGGCCCGCCATGGTGGTCGGGAGGCCAGCGAGTACTTCACTAATGACTTCAAGAGACTTTTGCTACATATTCCATGGGTGATAATGAAGTTCTTGTATGTTGGTATGGACTAATGGCATGATCCAAAGATGATCCTCACTCCTGGGGAGGATTGGAACATGCAAGGTGAGCACTTGTCTATTTTTTTATCATTTTAATGTTATTTGATGCATAGGATTGATGGTTGGCTATGATTTTGTGATTATGGACATTAGAATGAGAGGAATATAGGATCATATAGTATTTGATCATGCCCCAAAGGCCCTTGATGGCCAAGCTAGGGATAGATGTTGTCGGCTTCATGATGATGTGGGAGCTAGGCCTTCCCATGCCTATTTAGGGGAGCTAAGGGTGATGTTAATTTGCAATGACAGATGGATGATTTGTGTCAGTGGTTTGATCGAGTATTGCAGAGCATGACTAAGGCATGTTGGGCCTATATCCAGGACGAGCAGGTATTAGAGTAGTGTGTGGGTGGATGGCCCAAGTGGTAGGTTTTGGTGAGATGCGCCACAATGATTCCTTGTTGAGAGACGATGAACCCAAGTAAGAGTTTGACTATGATGCCGAAAACACGTTTGAGGAGGTTAAGGTGGATATTATACTAGTGACATTGTTGAAATATTATATGCAATTCCTCTAAGTGTTGGGCTCTCCTTTTGTACCAAGCGGTGAGGTTTTCTAGATAAGATGGGATGAGATGGGAGAGATCATGGAAAACATACGTCATGGCCTACTGAAATGTAGCACCAAAATTTTTTTATCCTGAAGGGAATAACACGATAGGAAAAGGTGTCCCGTGGGGTGGTAAATGTAGTTTTGTATTAATCTACCTTGAGAATTTGGATTTGGTTATAGCCAGAAAATACACCCATAAATGATAGGACTTCATGTGAAACACAGGCATTGATAAATTAATCGATGAAGGGATTAAGAAAAGTATCCTTGGGACAATATTGGTTGAGGTCTCAAAATTTGGTGTAGACTTGAATGGTTTCCTACTTCTTGTTGATGGGAACAGGGTTACAGACCCAGGAAGTGTAAGCAATGGGGTAGATGAACCCAATAGTACGTAAATTGTTAATCTCGTATTGGATAGCCATGGCTTTGGAAGGATGTAACGACTCCTGCTTTTGGAGAACATAGGCAATATCAGGCCACAAGTTGATTCAGTGTTGACAATTTTCAGGTCAAGACCTAGAATCTCTATTTATAACCAGGAAAAGACATCTTAGTACTTCTACAAAAGTGATTTGTAGGTTGTGACTTCTTTGGTGGAGCATGCGACGCCAATGGTGGTCTCCTCAATGTTGTTGAGTTTGGTATAAACTTCTATCTTTATGGTAGGGAATATGTTGGCCATTTTCCCTTCCTCAAAAGCGTTGAGGGTGGGTATTGGGTTTTTGAACCAATCAATGTTCCCTGGAGGAGTGAAGTCCTTGGTTTCGATCATGTACACATGGGTGTTAGCACTGGTCTGAAATTCCTCCTTTGACAGGAAGAATGATATGTGATGCATTTCATCCCAAGGGTAGTCAAGTTCCGTCATGGCCTTTAATATTTCTTCATATAACTAGAATATGTGAGAAAATAATGAATCATCATAGCTATGAACATGCAAGGGTGGTGTGATGACGCCAAGTGTATCACACGATTTTTTCATGGCGTTGAGGTTTGTGGAAATTGTTTTCATTGAGGGATCACAAGAGGATGATGTATGTGGGGTATTAGTTCCATCCTCAATAAGAATAGTTGTTTTGATGGAATGGGGAGACCCTTTACTAGAATAAATATATCAAATATGCACACACTTGCGTGTGTGTGTGTTGTACTCATCAGGAGGAGGAAGAATTTATAATGGAGGACTTGTTGGTGAATTGGGTGGATTCGAGGGTAATTATTATGATTGTATCTATATGGGTATGGCATGTAGGGATAGGGGTAAATATTCCTACTCCATAGAAGGTATGATGGGCTCACCCTTAGGGGTAATGCATTTTTATGGGATGTTGATGTTTGAATGGATGTTCGAATACTTTGTAGGGAATTCATACGACGAACCCTATATTTAACTATAAGAGGGAACATAGGGGTGAAATGGTCCATATGGTCAGATAACACACATGGAAACCTCAATCATTCATTTACTGACGTGGATATGTATCAAATGTTGGTGGACTTAGCGTCAGTGGGTGTCGCCTGAGTGGGCTCTAGAAAAGATGTTTACTGAACTGCTGCTAATGTTTCCCAAAATTGAGGTAGTGTTGGGTAGTGGTGGGTGTAATGGCCATATTCTAAGAATATGGCACATGCAAAATTGGTACGAAAGAATTTATTGCATGTGAGAGAAGGCTCCATAGTATCGTTGATGGTCGAAGCTTCCATAGTAGGAAGTAATGGTGTCACTTTTGGGAGGTGAATTAAGTTCTATAATTGAGGGAGAGTGGGGCATATATTGGTGGGGTGTCCTAGTTTCTCATAGAGTAAGCATGGTGGTTGGACTCAGAGAGTTGTTTGAGGGGTTCCCCCATTCCTCTTCTTTTTCCCCCATTTTTGGTATCTTTTCCCCCAACTGTGTGACCAGTTGGAGGAGCTAGTGGTTGAACCATAGTTTGTGTGGGAAAATCCTATGTCTGAGGAGGGAGTGATGGTACCGATACCATAGATGATGGGTAAAGATAGAAAATAGGGATGGTGATAACCATGTTAGGCAAGGTGAGGGTAGATACGACCTGGTAGGATGATACTCTGGGTGGAATATAAAAAAATGATATTTGGGTTATGGCTTGGGGGACCATTTTCCAAATAGGTATATGTCCAATCATAGGGGGGTTCTCTTGAAGAGACTCTAATGTGGATGTCTAGGGGATAGGTTGAGGTGTGGTTTCCTTCGAAGAGGGCTCATCACTTCATTATGAACTATCTAAGGAAACTACGCATACTTGGGATAATTCTATAGGAGTGAGAAGAGGTGGATATCCTTGGTAAGTTCCCAAGAGTGATGGGTTTCTAAATATTCCTAGTCCCACTTCCACCACCGGTGAGACATATAAAATGGAATGTATGAGTGGAAGGATATTATATATGTTAGCCAAATGGTTGGGCTCGTAATGTGTTATTTATCAATGGTGAAAATCTTCCCATTGTGAGGGAATAACATGGTGTGGAACACAGACAAAGCTATAGATTTCATGGAATACATGTAACTACACCCAAACATGATGTTGTAATCCAATGGGATGTCTATGACTTCTATGTCAATCAAGATCGTCTTGTCCCTAAGCTCAACAACAAAATTTTGGTAGATACCTTTAGGTTGCGATGGATGACCATCATACTCTGTAAGGGTAATGACGGAAGGGATAAGCTCAGGTGAGCCGAGTTTCTACCATACAGGTTTGGAAATAATGCATCAATGAACTGTGATGTTTTGAATATTAACTATGATATGGAAAGCTACTAAATAAGGGAGGCATGATTCAGAGTTATCCAGATCGAAGGTAATAAGTCAAGTGTTAGATGGGTCGACTTCTACCAACATTGAGAGAAATGCCTTCCTTTATGAAGCTCAAGTTTTCATAACCTTTAACATAGACATGGTTGTGGGANGGCATACCTGAGGAGTGGTTTTATCACTAGGATGGGGAATCATCAAAGGTTTTTCTGCTGGTAATTGGGGTGCATCCAACATGGTCAAAATGGAATCAAGAGGCACATTGTATTGGGGGCTATGAGTTTGGAGGAGGATTTCCTCCTCTGTGGTGAGGAGGACATTGTGATCTACAATATTACCAATTTGATCTTGCCCTGGGTTAGGATACTGCCCCACGTTTTGTGGATGGGACCGACCTCCTATTGAGTGTTTATCTCTCCTTAATGAGGGATAAGGTTTTAGAGAACCACTGGTGTTTAACATTGCAGGTAGTTTTGTGGAACCTGCGTGGAGGGGGGTCTCTATGTGTTCATGGATTCCTTCATTTGCTTATAATCAACTATTTGGGTGAAATGGTGAGTGTAATGTGTGTACTCACCACATAAGGTGCAAGGAAAGATGGTTCTAAGTTTATTGTTTTTTCTTTAATGTTGTTTTCCATTAATGTTTCCCTCATTTTGATTTTGGTTACTGAAATTCAGAGTGTCCCTTGCTTGAGGGTTTTGATGTTGGGTGTTTCCCCTTGTCCTTGGTTGGAATTATTTTTGTTGTTTCCTTTCTTTTTGGCATCATTCCAATGGGTAGTTGTATTTTCCATGTTCATTTTTTTTAAATATTGAACCTATTGTATGGGAGAGGGATGAACAAAATTGGCACCATCATGTTGCTTTCCTTGTGGTGATGGGGCAACAGGTTAAGGAGAATTAGGGAAAGGATAATATAGATTACTCTATGAGGGAGGTCCATATTGGCTATAGGAGGTCGATGTCCCTCCTCCATTGTTGGGGTTATATGACGAGGTCGAGGGTGGCCTATGAATCAATGTATGAACTAGATTTTCTATCTATGTAGGGAGGTGTCCTCCTAGTGTGGGAGCAGGAGGAACTGCAAATGTGGGGTGAGATACAGGAGGAGCATAGTATGGGGTCCCTCCATAAGGGTTTGGGTATTGGTTGATACCAAAAGTGAGTATTGGTTGCCCATAAGGGTTGAAATGGGTCATGGACCCAATCATCCCATCTGCTACATGTGATGCTCATGGTTTGTCTTGACCAAATGGCAAGGGTCGAGGAGCATCTGGTAGTACCATATAAAGGTATCCTAACTATGAATATATTAGATTCAGTTTTTTATCCTTGGTGATGGCTTCATTTTCATTATAAGGCATGGTGGTACCCATGTCCTTTGCTATGAAAGGGACTAGAGATTTGAGGAACCAATCTAGCCTTTGTTCTGGGACGGTTTCGACCTTACACAGGCTTTGCCATCTATGCCATTCATGGATATGGTCTGTGATATGGATAAAAGTGGTTTGTCATAATTCTAAGAGAATTTATAAAATAGTATCATGGCGCACAAGAAGATGGAAGAATGATAAGAATGCTTTCACTAATGATTAAAAGGTCACAGGGGACCCTAATTTCTCATCTACATACCATTTTGAAGATGGATCGATGAGGGTTCTTTGAAATAATCGTAGACGAATGAAATATTCCATGATCCTACTAGAGGAGCACCATATGTGGAGTTTCATGATGTGATTTTTTAGGCCTTCACCTGGTTTCTCCTCAAACTTAGCGATGTTTGATGGTAGCTTAGTGGGAATATTGGGCTAGGTTACATTGTGCAAAATGGGGTCGTCGGTGAGTTTCATTAAATTTGGGAGATTTAAGGAAGCCAAGTATGGAAAACTAGGAGTTGATCCAACCATTGTGTGTGAAGGTTGAGAACCAATCCCTTGGGAGGAATGTTGAGAACTTGTTCCTTGAGAGTAAGGTTGAGACCATGTTTCTTGAGGAGGAGGGATAGTGGGTGGGTTGTTTGGGATGTTTGTATCGAGCAAGGTAGAACCAAGTAGAGCCGAACCAAAAATAATTGCATGCAAAGGTGAATGGGGAGGTTGAAATGATGCGTCGACAAAACCAAGGATACCTCCCAATGATGGAGGGAGGTGGAGCAAGTGTCTAGAATTTTGAGGATTCTATGGGCCCCTATGATTCTGGACTAGCTACAAATGAGTGTGAATAGTGATGAGAGAAGATAATGAACAAATACTTTTGTAAATAAATCTGAAATTTGGCCTACTGTAACAATAGAAATCACAGTTGCATATGGTTAGTATTGAATAACATATGCAAATCAACTGAAAGAAACAAAGTTGGTTGAGTAATTTTTATCCGTATGGGGGAATAATAATAAAACGTGCATGTATCCTATAGACCTAACATCCTTCCTCTAAAATAACATTGGGCCTTATAATAGCACTCAACAATGGGGAATGAATCCACCGAAAGAGGAACAAGTGAAGGTATGAATAATCAATTATAATGAGGGGTAAAGGGGACATATCCCGAAAGAGCTTGAAATATTTCCCAATAGCCACACAAAATATGACTTAGGTGCAGTTGCAGCCCACAATCACCACTTAGGTGGAAAATGCTAGTTTTTTGCCACTAAGATACCTCGCTCAAGTGCAACAGGGGACTCTTGGCCTAAGAAATCAGTCATAGGCCAGGTAACCTCACAAGGGTTGGGTGGTTCAAGAATGCATGCAAAGAATAACCAAACCTCGGAACTCACCCCTTCATATATATATCCCTACCTTATGGTGTTGGAACACTTGACTTGGAGGATTTTGGATCCCTAGTTCATCAACCACTAAGTTTTAATGTGAAAAGAGATGATGGGGTTTTTTTTGGATGCCTACCCCCGAAATCCTAACTTAGACTAAAAAATTATTGTGTGCCCCTCTTATGTAGGATTTTAGTGAGATTTTTAATGGTTTATTTTTTATGAACAAGACTAAGAGACTGGGGCCTTGGACCTGTCTCATTGAGTTAATGGTGCGCTTGAAAATTTTCTAAAGATTCTTTGAATATTTTTTATCCTCCTAGATCACTTGTGAGTGTAGGGAGGAGAGCATACTTTGATGTTAATTATCTAATAGAATCTTTTGTGTGTGATGAGTTCTTTGTGTGAAAAAGGTGAAAATGTACAAAAATATTTTAATAAATTAAGTGTAGTATTTCAATACATGGACTTCATGGGGTCCTTTACAAATCTTGTTTATATAACTTACTAAATGTTTTAAGTAGTCCTTGCATAATCCAAAGCATTAAATCTAGTTTTTCAATGATGTGGACATATGGGTCCTTACAAATCCTTTAACTCCCTGGATTTTCTTTACTCTATGGAAAAGGAAACTATCCTTGATTGCAACAATGTGGACATGTATGGGTTTGTTGCAATTTAAGGTTAATTTTTTCTCTAAAAAGAAAACTATGAGGTATCGAAGGGGCTTTGGCCTCACCTAATTTTGATTTTGAAAAATGGACATGGAACACACTTGGACGCTCCTTTCTTATTTCCCAATATCACTCGAGAAAGTGCGAGGGAAAGAACATACTTAGAGGTGACTAAGTTAATTCCTAGTCCAGAAAATGATTTGCTTGTTAAAAATTGATTAAGCTAAGAATTGAAATGCTTTCGGTTAATCCATCCACGTGGAAAAGAAAAATAAAGAGGTTTATTTTTACCTTACATTAGCGTGTTTAACTAACCTACTCTTTGCAAGAAATAACCCAAATGGAAATTAATTAGCGTTACAAAGTGTATAAAATTAAATCCTATGGTCTACTTGTGGGATGAAACTGAACACCCCAAAGAACAGTGAGAAAAATGAGAACAACGCAAGTTGTAGAAGTGGAAGTCACATTAATATAATAGATAGCATTAATACCATAGACAACGCAAAGTTAATACATCGACAAAGTGACCATCGTGTAGTTTCAGTGTGATTGTTACCCGAGAGCCACGTTGACACAGAAGCAACGTTGGAAAGACAATTTCGAATAGAATTATCCTCACTTGAGGTATGAACACTCAAGTTATATGCTCAGGGAGGTCGTTCACTAATCCCACATAAACAAACTGGTAAGAAAAAGAGTCCTAAGAGCCTAAAGAGGGAGATTTTGAATCATCCTCCCCAGTATAGTCACCATTTTTTTTATGATCGTTTGGTCACTTGGGTGAGAAAAAGAGAAGTCACTTAAGTGTTAAGTTAGGATAGAAAGACACCACAATCAATGAGTTAGTTGGTTAGTGGAAAAAAATAAAATATAAACAAAAAAAAATGTAAACTAGAAGATGCATAAACAATAACACATGAGACTAAAAATTAAGACAAGTAAAAATAGTTACCAATGGTAAGGTTTGCATTGATAACACCTCAGAGAAAATGAGGGATTTTATGGGCTCCCATCTTCCTCCTTGGGAGGGTCCTTATTGTTCCCTATGAGGACCTTCTTCTCCTTCTTACAAGATAAAAATTAAATGAAGAATTATGACCAAATTCTCAAGAGGTGAAAAACTTGGCTTTCGTTATGGATGTTGGAAATTTATTAGAGAATGGTGGACATTAAAGGCACAATTCAATAACATAACACTACAACTAAAACTCTTGTCTTTGTGCATACCCCAAGCTTGCTTTTATAGGTTTCCTTCAAGCGTTTTTCCAACTAGTTTACAGTGTGAAAGGAGATCCCCCATGTACTTGGATCCACTAGCCTTATAGTGGTCCCAAAGCTAACCCTATGCCTAGATATTCAACCTCATGGAGTACACCTGAGTTGAGGGTGTGTGAGATCTGACCAAGATCATTAATGGGTCATTTTTCAAATCAGCACATGTCTCTTTGATGACAGTCTCACTGACCACGCTAATAGCACATATTTGCATTTTTTTACCTTCTTTGTTGTGCAATAATAGCGTAGAAATGTTCTTGATAGCTCGTGTTGAAATTCAAAGATCCACTTTCCATACTTTTTTGGCTCAATTGAATGGAACTTGTTAATGTTGAAGGTATGTTGTTTGGTATGTTGCATTGATGACTTCTCTAGAAATAACCTATATATATTTGTTTAGGTGATAACACCATTGTTGATGTGGATCGTGTGCCTGTTCCATTGAGTCAAATTTATGCATTAGTTAAATCGTTCAAATACCATTGTATCATCTGCACTCAGTTTCATACATAAATTTCTAAAATAAAGTGATAACCCTATGTGCACCTGGGAGATTCCCACAAGCAATCTCAACATATCAAATTTTAACTCCAAATCACATTAAAGCTCTAGTAATTGGTTAATCATGTTGGAATATTGAGAGGGGGAGTGGGGGTAAATCAATATTAATACTTTTAATCATTTTAACCAAAATATGCATTGTTTACTTTATGAGCATATTACGAATAGCATTCAATATGATCAGTATACATAAACAGTGAACAATAAGCAACCACACATATACACAGAACACCAGTAATTTACATGGAAACACAATGTGGGATAAAACCACAGAATTCTTTTCTTATATTGTCAAAATAAGTACATTTATAGGAAGCACCAACTTCCTTGTTTTCCAGTTATAGCCCTCTGGTTTCTTAGGCTTCAACCTGAAGGAAGCTACAACTCCCTGATTCTATGGAACTAACTAGAAGGAGGCTACAACCCCATATGTTGTCTAGCTACAACCAGGAGGTAGCTACAACCAACTATCCTTGCCTCGTCCAACCACACTGGAATATAAGTGCCAAATAATTGATACTTCCAATGTCACTCTATCACTATCAACCTATCCCTGTAATACATGTCACTGTAAAAACTATACCAACAACCTGTCACAACCTGTAACAACAACCTGTCACAATAATATCCTCAACCAATTAGATCTTATCACATAGATATCATGCCCATTATTAGAAGTCTATAGCTCAAACCATGTACAACTATGTCTCTCTAATCATGTGCCATAAATATACAAACAATAATAACCCAAGTGTAATTAACTCTCACATAAACCAAGCATCAAACCCTCATTGTTATGCATCCTCAATCTATACCAATAACTTCAGCAACACTCCTCAACCAAAATCCCTCAAACATGTACCAAGGGATACAAGATATACCTCAACAATATGTCTAATATTAATGTATGCCATCTACAAACAATAAATATACCAACAATATACCTATGTATATATGTCTCATAGAATATGTACCATATAGCCAATAGTCCCTCCAGGGAAAATCCTCAATCTCCCATGTCCATATCCCAAGAAATCACCAAAATACCAATTTTAATACAAGCATATAGCATACCTTTTCTTTCTATAGATATATTTGTTGTACCTGACCACTATTACCTTTGCATGTAGCTTCTCCTCAGCTTCTGTAACTTGAACCATAGCTCATTCCTCAAATCTAACACTACCTCGCATGACAAAGTTGGATGTCAAGCGGGGCCTTGTGTGACAGGCTATAGGAAACCCGCAGGGATTCCTCACGAGATGTTTGTTGTTTGACCCGCGAGGATGACCCTAATAAAGGTTTTTCATGAATTTCCTGCTCTCTTCTGCAACTGTGAAACTTTGTCATCACTCTTCCTTCACTACCTTAGACTTCCATAACTTTAGATGTATCAATGAGTACCTACAATAAACCTTTCACAAGATATATATTCAATTTGATCAATAGGTGCTAATGGGAGTCTCTTACTCTCTTATTTATACTTTCCCAAGTGCCTTCCTTTAGGGGCCATGTTCTAATTGTTTTACCCATTTTACCACTTTTAGGGCTTAACCCACTTTCTTGTTGCAACTACTTTACCCATAATTAGTAAACTCGCAATTCCTTGTTGCGACTAATTTATTTTTAATTATTTTCTTATTTCAACAACTTTACGCATAATTAACTCCTAGTTGCAACCACTTTGACTAGTAAACTTCTTGATGACTTTCTAAGAGCTTCTAGAATAAATGACTTCTTGTAGACCTTCTAGGGGTTTCTAGATAAATCATGAGAGTCCTCCAACTTCAAAAATACATATCTCCTCAACCGTGAGGAACCATGTGGCATACCACATATCACAAGAAATGGAATGTTGTATATTTTCCATCTATGATAGTATTACCTGCAAATTCACCAATCCTCATGTCTTTATTCCTCATACAAAGTTGGGTTCCTTAACCACACCTCTGTGGCTACCGTAATTTTCTATCGGAATTGCTGCAAGGGTTGACATCAATGAAAACCAACATAATCTATCAATAATATCCCCCTTTGGCTTTGATTGAAACACTTTTCACTCTAATGCAACATTGATGGAATAGAAATACTTTTTATCATGCTCCCCCTGTGACCATCACTCCCCTTGGAATCATGCCTTTGGTCCTTCTCTTCATTTCCATCCATGCCTCTAATTACTCTCTCCCCATTTGACATCAATGGAAAAGGGTATATTCCCTTTGGGGCTTCTCCTCATGTCTAATATCTCCTTTGGGTTTCTCTGCATGCCTAAACTATCCCGTTTCTCATCATTGGTGCTTCCTCGTGTAAATATATGACATATATGAAAAGCATTCAAAATTCATTGTGCAGCAGAAACTGTATCAATTTTATGTCAAAGATACTCAAATGCTTCCCTTGGAAGCGGTTTGGTGAAGATATTTGTGATCTGCTCTTTTGTCCCAACATACTCGACCTTAATGTTCATCTCTACAACTTTTTCCCATAGAAAGTGAAACTTGATCGGAATGTGTTTTGTCTTGGAGTGCATCATAGGATTCTTTGAGATACTTATGGCACTGGTTTTATCACAAAATATTGGAATGGGCTCATCATATTCAACATGTATATCCTTTAAGGTTTGTTTCATCCATAGTACCCAGGTACAACATGTTGTTGTTGCAATATACTCTACTTTTGTTATAGATAAGGATATAGAATATTTTTTCTTTCTTAACTAGGTGTTGAGCACTCAACACATCCTAAATGACTTTGTGAAAAAAAATTCCTTTTGGGTACCACTTTTTCATTTCTGAATAGAGTCAATTTTGCTGGGATGGATGGATTTTTTTGTTGTTTTTTTTTATCATTGATCACATTTTGTTTGGTTTGAATTTTGTTGACAGATTGAAATTTTTATCTAAGTAAACATAGCATAAAGACTAAGTGCACACATCTTAAAATTTGTTTTCTAAAAATCCATGTGCCAATCGACGATTTTGGACCCAATGGGGAGTTCTTAAAAAATTGTCAATGTATCGTCGGCATTGGAGAAATCCGAAAGACAAACTGCCAACATAAACAAAAAAAATTGTTGATCGTCGACATCAGTGAAAAAGGGGAAAGGGCAGTAGCTAGAAACATATGTCTAGGGAAAATCATTGATGCCGAAAATGCTTCTCACATCGAAGAGGTCAAATCAACCACCACGTGTCTTGCCACAAAGATGGTCCATATTTCTCGGTCATCTCCCACATCATCTATTAATATTCCCCATGTTACATCAACATGTCCAGGTCAGCATGTCATATTCGTACTTCCATGTCAGCACTGTACGATAGTTTGGGTGAGCATCAGAACTTTTTCCTAAGAATACCAACGAAGCAACATCAAAGACAAAATTTCAATGCTAATCCACTCATTGACTACCGGTAGATGCTAGGACATTGAACGCTAGGTTTTAGATAGAACCTTTCTCTACTGACGTCGATGATGCTAGTTGATCCATGCCGTCTATTTAAGATCTTACTTAATCCAAGTCATTCACTCTTCCATAGTGCTATTTCATGCCCAAGAGAGACTCGTATACCACCTAGGAAAGGGAAAACTTTTGATCACACATCTCCCCGATGTCGATCCTGCTAGTTCCTTTGAAATACAAAATGCCTAAGTAACTTGATGGGACACCTCTAGCTGAGTGAAGGACGGGATCTGCGATTGTTAGTCAAATACGAATTTCACGTAATCGATACCTCAAGCCATGAAGTTATGCGTTGATCAACATTCAAAAATTTAAATTCGTTGATGAACTCTGAAATAACATGCTTCTACACCGCCAGCCTGCATTACATTTAATCCTAAGCATGGTGTGGATTTTGTTATATATTGTACAGGTCACATTTGTACTCATGAATTGAAGACTCAATGCAAGAAGGTAGGTATGTTTAAATCTATAAGGTTTTTTTCCAAGCGTGGTATTATGTTCGCAAACCACTCATATCCCAAGAAGATGAAGGAGTGAGAGAGAGAATAAAGGAGGCTACAACACACTATATCACTTCAATTAGCAATAAGATCAAGTTATTTATTTCAAGGAAGAGATTAGCATTATCTTATTGTTTGCATTTACGATTGTGTCAAATAACGCTTGCCAAAGTTGGCTTGAAGCTCATTATAACATTTTGTGCAGAAAAATGCCTCCATGAAAGCCAACGACTAGGTGCTCACCAAGAATTCCCAGAATGAAAGAACTAGAGATCCATGAAGGGTCGACTCCAGCGACCACAAGGGAGCTTGAATTTGTTTCAAAAATGGAATCATTTATCCGAGATTTGACCAAAAAACATTTTACCCAGCCTCCAGCGTTCGGGGACACAGAGGTAGTCACTGGATCTAAAGTAATTCTCCCACATTAGGGTGACCTTTATAATAAAATCAGTGAGGAATATTACCTAGAGTTTACACCTCACAGCAACCCGGAAGTCAGGGTATTGGATGACCAAGTTTTCTCTAATATCAAGCGATCGTATCTGCATAGGGTGGCTTTTCGGACCCCAATTTTTCCCTGCATCGAAACCATAGGATGGATAATTGACCACACAGACACGGTGAAGTGCACGGTCAACAATGAGGAGGGTGAGTGTGTTGGTATTTTTATTCCATTGGAGGTGCAAAAATATTACAAACTCGGAGACCCAGAGGAGAGGTTGTGTTAACACTGGAAGTCACACTTTGACTGCTAAAGTGCAAGCTCAGTACCCATCAGTAGGTTTGTAAGGTAAGTTTTAAGATAAAGTGTCAAATGGATAAAACTCAGCCCAACAATGTAAGTCACAGAAAATTCTAGATAAGATGCATCAGCAAATGAGATCTTTTCTAACTTAGATCATAGTTTTAAAGAGTAATGTGGATAGGAGGAAGACTTTAGTGAGAAATATGAAGTCTACTACTAGCATCAGACATTACTAGCAGACCAATGAAGAAAAATATTAGACAAAAGAACTTCTTTAATCAAAGATTAAACTCTGAGAACAATTATAACAACATTACAATCAAACCTCCATTGTAATACAGCTATAAAATATCAATTGAAACATTCAACGACAGTAAATTCAAAGTAAGAGAGAAGCAATATGGAAAGAAATAAGTTGACTTCTATTAGACAAAAATTCTCAAGTCTGATACATAAAAATCCAGAGTTGGCTCTGTTACATCAGTACATTACAAAAAGAGTCTCATCTCAACCATTCCCACCTTCTCAATGATTTCCAATCCCTCTCGTATAGCCTAGGTTGTCAATGATAGCTTTACAATTCGAAATCCCCCTCTTGCATAGGATTCTAGGCCTTGGAGATAGGTGGCAATAGTCAAAGAGATAAGAATCCAACAAACTGCTAATTTTCAGGAAGTTGTTGGAAGCCATTAATAAATTCCTTCCAACTCACTGCATGAGGTCTTTAATGGAGATAAAAATTAGGTGCAGGTATCCCTTAGAATATAAATGCTCTCTAAGAATTCGTTCAAACCATCCTTGATAGGTGGCAACCTCCAAACAAGGCGAATATCCAACAACTATGCAAAACAGAGAGTTTGCAGCGCACTAGTGTTTTAATTGTATCTCTCAAATGACAAACTGGGTCAGGCTGAAATTTGGTCAGCAAGTCAACAAGGATATAAATCTCCTACCAAAAACAATTCAGAGAAACCCACATCACTATTTTATAGTTATGATAAAATATTTAGAAGCATTTTCTCCAGGAAACGAGTTCGCAACGCCCCTATCTCAGTTTGTAGCGCCTATGACAAAACATCAAAAACCCTTCTCTCAACCTTTAAAATGGTATGAAAATATTCATGGAGTACCTAGTAACCCTAGGATTGATGTCGATGTCTGTGAATGTGAAAAGAGATGTTTGCAAGCTAACCAACCCCCAACACTCCTCTTCAACCAGTTTGCAGTGCCAAATTCAAAATCAATAGCGCACCTCAAGGAGACTATGGACTACAATTCTATGTGCTAACAGGGTGAATACATATTTTGTGGTCAAGTTTTATGAGATTTGTTGGGTTCATGTTTTGAACGTTTTATTGCGATGATCAAATATTGTTTGCATCGATATTACATACGGTATAATTCATATTATCCATTTTGAAGGATTCTCAAAGGTTTATATATCAATTCATCATGGATTCGCATCAGGTATGTATAATTGGTGTTTTTGTAATCATTTTGTGATCAATTCAATTCAGTTCTATGTTTATAAAGATCTAATGCATGGTTTGTTTGCAACAGGGAAAAATCGCGGTTCGATCCTCCATCTGGTACCTCGTCTGACACTCCATTCAGCACTTGATCTGGCATGCGATCTGGCACTCCATCTGGCATGTGATCCGACACTTGGACTGCATTGGATTTGGCAGTTGGTACATTGGCAGCATGTGGTGGACGAATCAGTGATCTGGGTTTTGTGCTCCCTCATGGCCTCCAGCTGCAGAGCTCGATACACCTCAAATTGGACAGTTGTAGTGATCATTGAGTGGCTCACGAAATTTCTAGAAGATGTTGTTGTTAGAACTCATTTAATGAGTTTGTTGTTTTTAGAGGAGGTTGACCCTTCCAGTAGTCAACCTCTCAAGCTGTAAATTGTCTATAAATACCACTACCAATGGCACGAATAAAGATAGAATTTTTGAGAAGAATTTTATTGTGTAATACAAACATTATCTGCAACTTTGTTCCAGACTCTGTTTTTATGATTAATGACAGAATTTCGTTGATTTAAGTACCTATGTTTTCTTGTTGGAGTGTAGCCACAACCTATTGGGGGCCCCACCAGTGGTCTAGGTGACTGTGTATATCAGTAGATATTATTTGTTCATCTTGTTGCTTATTTAGAATTCATAATTGTTTCTTTACTGCATGTATTTCTCAGTTTTAATTGTTGTGTATATGTCAATCTAATTTGTTTTTCCTTAATTGCAGATTGCTTGTAGGAGCTGGTTAATTATAGTATTGTGTCTTTTCCTTCTTAGCTATGAATCATCATGTAGGCTACTAATTTAGATAGTTGTATTGAAGTTTTAATTAGTTACATTGGTTTTGGTAACTAAAACAAAGCATTAACTTAGACAGAGCATTAATGTAAACAGAGTATTAGTTTAAGATTGTTTGCAAGCTTTGATAGATTAATTGTTTCAAGTTTTGATAGCTTTAATTGAGATAGATTTAATTTCCATTTCAATTATTCTTCATAAATCTATTTTGTTTATTGATTTCGCCTTAGTATGATAGGATAGAAATAGATTTTGGATTGTGATTTCTACAAGAATTTTAGTTATTTTTGAAATATGATTTTTAATGATAGAATTAATTCAGTTTAGATCAAGAAATCTTAGTTATGGATTTGAATTGTAATTTCTAGTTGACATTGATCAAGAATTAGAAGTTTATACAAAGTGAATTAGAATTAGGATTTGTAATCATGAGTTCATGAGTTTATAGATTTTCTTGAAGTAGTGAATTTGAATAAGAGTGCTTTGAATCGTTGATGATTGATGTATAAAGTTTAAAGATCACATGGATTCTCAAAATACTTAGTGTTGCTTCTATGATGGAAAAGCTTTCTTTAGATTGCCTTATTCACACTTTCCATTTCTCTGTAGAAGTTATCATTGAATTAATTCCTCTTGAACTATCACTAATAGTCATATGTCATCGTGATTTTATTTGACACTGAAGACATAATCATCATCTTTGAATACTTCCTTTCATGTTATTGCAAGTTAGAAATAGTTTTGATCAATTAGAATTTTAATACAGTCATAACACTTTTACTTTTGATTAAGTAGATTAAAATTTATTCTTTGTGAAATAGAAATAGATATGAGTTATTTTTAAGAATAGAGTTCACTTGTCAAAACAGTATTGATAGGTTAGCTATTTACTTGCTTATTTTCTCAAAGATAGATAGATCAAATAACTCAGAAATAGATTACTTGTTGTTTCTTACTTAAAAAGATTGAATAGATTAACTAGTTTTTAAATAGATTGCCATTTGTTTATTTAGAAATAGTCCATCAATTCATTGTTTGAATTTTCTTCGGGTAACTAATTCATAATCCTAGAATTACTTAAAGCTCATTAATAGAATTTGTTAATTAACAAAAATTGAAAATAATCATCTCTTTAGAAAGTAGATTGATAGAGTATTGATCCCTAGGTAGACCATCTCCTTAGTTAGATAATACTTCCATTAGATTTTCTACCTTGGCTCATATAGTGCCACAACTCTAAGTTTACTTACCCCGGGTTAAGAATTTAATTGAGGGAGTTAGTGCATATAGAATAATCATCAAGATTCATGACACCAGTTGGTTATTAGCCTCGTGGTGGAGAGAGGATAAAAATTTCAGAAATAGGAACAGTGGTTGGTACATCACGGTAAACCTCAGAGATCCCTATATGTATTTAATGACCTTGATCTGCCGATTGTATTGAGAAAAGGACTAATCGAAGTTCTTAGAAGCATGGATTCCCTTGGCATATGTGATAGTGATCTCCGGGAGCAGTTTCAATTGGGGAGCTATTATTCCAAAATAGTTTAGTATCAACGTCCTATATGCCCAGACATGAAAGGAAGGAGAAGAAGGAGAAACACTAGTCTTCTTCATGGCATCTTACATTTTGGACATTATCTATGCGAGAAACATTTTCGCAGATATGAATTTAATCTGGCATGTTGTCGAGTTACCTATGCACATTTATTTCATGCTTTTGTGGGAGAATAGGTACAAAAGGTTTTACGCCATGATATGTGATGATTTTATAGCCATAATACACTTCATTATATTTAGAAAAGAATGCCTGAGGCTTCCAGTGGTAGCCAAAAAGATGACATGCAAATTCGGCCACTAGTATTTCGAAGAAACAAGCACTTACATCAGAGTGTTCGGGGCTACTGGTGCACCACACTTACTCCCCTCTCATGTCTCGGACCATCTGATATTGGGAGAGATTTGTTACCAGACTATCCTACAAGGTTATAATGCTTCTTTGGTGAAGGATAATAGGAGGTCCTTCATACCTTATGGCTTTCATATTGGGTTTTATATGGTTAAAGACAATGCACAGGAAAAACAAGAAGGATTGAATCAGCTTGAGTATCAGTTCCCCATAGGCCATTTTCGCAAGCATGACCCAAAAGGCTTAGTACCCTAGCACGTGAGGCATGTATCCTCATATTGGCCATATGCTCATGACAGTATCAAAGATGACATCTTCACTGAGGGAGCCCAAGATTGGGAGGAGGTTCTCCAAAGAAGGGATAAACCTAGTTTTACCAAGTTTAAAGTAATGATCGTGGATGAACATGGTGAGACAATAGAGAACACCGCTCAAGAAGCCATCAAGATAACATAATAAATTAGAGTCATGGAAGCGGAAGAAGCATGGAAAAGGGGGACATTGTTACTAGAAATACCCTCGATAATTACCCCAGACGATACAAATGGCCAAGAGGCACAACTGAATGTCTCAAATAGAGTTCCACCAAAAGAGACTGTCACCCAAGAAAACACTAGCCTCATATCAACCCAGGAAATATCATCGGTGACAACTATAGCTTAGTGAAGGCATCAAGTGGGATGGGTATGCCTACCATCCTCACATATTTAATCACCATATATGATGACGAGGAAGGCTCAGAAGATTCGCACATAACCCCGGTGTTAATCACACAAGAGGAAGAACTAGGGGAGACATCTGCTCCAGCCTCTGATAATTTAGTCTGAAATCCCTGAGAAGGTGACCTAGAAGCTAGGACCACTCTTCACACTATATTTCTCAAGAAACTGGAAACACATTTGTCGGGGGAAACACAGCCTCATGATCACAGCTCTAAGAATGACATGGATGCAGGAGAACAAGAAGAAGGAATGGGGCAGCTAGAAATCGGTATACCGATGACCGAACTCTCAGGTAATACCAATCCTCTTCCCTCTTCTTCATCTAAGACAAAAAAATCCATCAATCGACGAGGACTAGCAGAATTCCAAGTCACCAGGATGCATAAGAAGCTCCCATGTTAGGGAGCTGAGTGAACCAAGTCATGGAAAAAAAACTAGCGTTGGCACCAATATTTCTACAGAAACCACTTACTAAGGAAGAAGGAGGTCAGGTGCCCACCCTTTGAAGAGATAGAGAACCTACCATGGAACACCTCTATACATCGGCAAGCCTAGGAAATACTCTGTCCTGGGGGGATCAGCAAATTCCTGAACCAGTAGATGAAGTCGTTGATATACAGGATATTGCTTATGATAGGAAAAGGAAGGTCATGATGAAAAGAACAATCAAGAAAAGTAAGATTATGATCAATAGCACCATGTTCATAACCACATAAGAAAGGTTATTCGATGCATAAAATACCAAGATGACTGAGCTAATCGGAGTAGGGATGGCCATAAACAATGCCACATTAAATAGGGAAAAAAAGGATGAAAGGGAGGTAGCTTCCATGAGGAAAGAGTTGGACTACCTATGACATCAAGCTGAATATTACCAAAATACAACCCAGGTGGTGGTACTCTTGAAAAGTGAGTTCCGAGAGATGTATGAACAATTCAAAAAGGAGAGGGACCTCTTCACCACCCAAATATTTGATTTTCAAGAAGATACCCTTATGGTGCTAGTAACCTATAAATACATGCAATGATGTATGAGAAAGCACATCAAGCCCTAGAATGGATCGACTACATTAGCGAAGTGCAAAAGGGCTTAGATACATAAGAACATGGAATTTGATTGATGATGGACAACAACATTGCCCAAATATAGAAGACAACTGAACACTGGGTATACATGGTCCAGGAACCCCAACAAAAAATGAAGGAAATATGGGAAGAGTGTGTGAAAAGTTGGTAAAAAATCAACCAAGAAATGAGAGGTATTGACTTGCCAGAGTTTGGCCTGCCAAAGGATTTCACTGATTTACATGATATAGTCAAGCAACATGCAGAGCAAGACTGGGTATGAAAAACATATATTTTGTAGTTTTCAAGCATAATCCTGGGCCAATTGAATAAGTTCATGGAGCCTTCGATTAAATCTCTCACAGTCTTACAGTGTTTGAGTGTCAAACTAATCAAGTACAAAGAATGGACAGTTGAGATAAAGGAGGCCCTCTCTGCTCTGATGGATCAACACAGGTTCCCTTATGCAAATACATGTGAAGATATCTTTTGTAAATGGTCAGAATACAAGAGGAACAATCCACTTCAGTAAAATGATGAGATGATCTAAAGAAGATGAAAGAGAACAAATAGATAAAGTTTACCACGTGTTTTTTTCTCCACTTAACACATCTTTAGTAGCTATTTTTAGTTTAGTTGTTTTTTATAAATAAGAGAATCGACCTTGTGTTAAGGGTCGATGGTTTTGGAGAGAAATACGTTTTCTTGAATATTGTAAGAGAATTATTGATGTGGAAGTTATTTTATTGTAGAAGTTATGTTTAGAACCAAATACACTTCTTTCATCTGAGGTGTGAATGTGAATGGACCAAGGGGGATTATCTCTATCTTCGAATTTGATATTTGTTGTTGTATTGAGTAAGAGTTTTTTTATCTGTTGTTTAAGTTATCCTGTACTACTACGACAGTTCTTTTATTCTAATGGATGAATAGAAATCGATTGGGATAATATGTGATTGATAATAGAGTATTGAAAATTACTTTTCTTGCACTCATTTTCTATTATGGATGTATTTTCTTTCTATAACTCTCATTTTGGAAAATGTTGAATGTCTACAAGTCAATGGTATTATTTATAGCTTGAAGTAGGCTTGATCATCATCGTCTTCATGCTGAGGTATAAAGGTTATCCCAAAACCCATATTTCTCCAATATATTGTAGCTTCCCTATGTCTTTAGTTTAAGCCCCACCCTTTTTTTCCCACAAATGTTAGACTACAACTAAAAGAGTGTTGGATTACTGAGAGGGGGGGTGAATCAGTAATAGAGCAATTTAACCATATAATCCAAGTGTTATATCAATGAAGCATTATTATCCAATAACTGCAGAGTAAATAAGCAATGAACAAATGAACAATCATACAATACACAGTACACCAGTGTTTTACGTGGAAACCCAAATCG